>JAQGCB010000576.1:0-20494 GCA_034698835.1 Protaphorura tricampata
TCCATTTTTCTTTACATTTTACACGCGATGAGATCGAAATAAACAATTTGTCGTGACGGCCGAGCTCTCAACATCAATTGGTTGAGAGTACTCTGAAAGTATTATTGATTCATGAACAAAAGTATGGAAATGAGTATTGTATTATAATTGACACAGGAGTTGGAAGAATCCAGTCAAATCGTTTCTCCAAAATACATAGGAATGTCATGTATGCATAAAAAGTTTTTCCTTTTTCAATTATCTCTCGTCCATAGCTTCCGGATTATACAGGGAAACAAAGTACGAGACGGCTAGTTTTAGTCCCAAAATATTAGTGTGCATCATTCACCACAATTAGTTTCACGTAACGAAAAGTTTGCATTAACGATAAAATCAACAACGCATAGTTCAGTAACACTTCGTATTGGCATGAGCTTTCTCTCCCTTACTACTTTCACCAGACGGGCTGAAAATTGAATACAGTGCTACTCAAACACCACATACTTTCCGGTATTCTGAATCAGAATTATATACTTGTCCCTTCTCCTTTGTGTACATCAAAATATCAAAATCAATATCGAACCAATCCTAAAACAACTGCGCTGTAATACTCTGTGACCTTAGCATGGGGAGTAATGATATCTTGAAAACATAGGATAGTTTTTTTTCTAATGAAAAATTCTTAGTATGCATAAGACCTATAGGAATCCTAATTATGAAGTAATTGAAATTTACGTACACAAGGTTATTAAACGTGTTCATCAGAAGTTAGGACAGTTAGAAGTATTTTTGTGTCCGAAATATTAAATTTTTGGCTTCCGTTTTGTCATAATGCTTGAATTCATTACTTGGAATTCGAATAATTTGTGTTACTGATTTAGTTCGAAAGTGAATCAATTACGTGCGGATTTCATTCCGTAAAACAAAAATAGATAAGGTGCGGTGAGGCTGTTGATTAACTGACAGTCCTTACAACACACAAGTAGCTTTTTCTGGGCTTAAGCTAAACGCAAACCCAGACTTATGTCAATTACCACTATGCTAGTAATTAAATTACAATTACACAATTAATTTCTTTTACTTTTGAAAGTAATTAATTACAATTACAAATTACAAGAAAGTTTTTGTAATGAATTACTTCACTATTTCGCAGCCAGTTTGTAGACGTTATATGCTTTATCTACCTACTGTGGTAAAACTAGATTGAACTGATCCTTCAAAGCACAACACACCCTGGGTTGCATACCCCCATTCCATATGTCGAAGTTGTTACAGGTCTCACTTGATTTTTTGTAATATCGATTTCGTTTTCGAACTGTAATGGAGCAATGATGCGCATTTTTAAACCCTTATTGTTAGTTAACGCTGGTAAACTTGGACCTTTTGTACTTGGGTCTACGTAATTGTCAATTTATTCATTTTTACATTAAACATAGAGTGTATATTTAGGTACATCGTTCTCTTATATCCATCTCGAGTGACCCAGTTCTACATTGACCCTTACAACTCAAAATCAGTGATCTAATTTTAAGTGAATTAAGATTGTTTGGAATTCCGAACCATCGAATTATAAAACCAGCTTTCCTTAAAATTGACACAGAAATACATCTCATCAAATCAACAAATTGTTTCCAAAATTCAAGGAATAAATACAAACTACAGAATAGAACACAAACAATATACACATAAAACACTGCAATGAGGTTGGAGCCGAGTCCGATTGGAATTACCAAAGGGTCCGGGCCAAAATTATTTCGTATTTCATTTTCTAGTCTTTTCCGGTTGGCCACTTCAAGCACATCTATCCATTTGTTATAAATTCCACCTTGAATCAGTGAATGCACTCTTTCACTAAATAAACCGTCATCTTCATCTTCGAAACTCAATTGAACGCCAACATCATGATTCAGAATTGGTTCCTTCCCTTTATAAATGAAACGATGATTGGTGCTGGTATAATTTCTTAGCAAAATTATGTACTCTTGGATAAATTCCTCGGTACCGATAAAAGCAGTTTTATTACAATTGAGAATATTTGGAGTAAAATTTTGAAATTTCGACTCCCATTCCGGTGGTACAAGTTGATGATATATTTTCTTGTAGAATTTTTGTTCATTCTTCGTATACGTTCGGTTTAGGAGAACCTTGTGGTGACCAATTAATTCTGTAGACAATCTCGACCGATACAACGTCTGATTCATATGACGAATCCAAGGATCCTTTTCATTTAAGGAACCGCCCACACCCAGTCTTAATGCACGAACAGTAATTGTAAAACTTCTTCCAAGAAGTTCCTCTGAACTGAACTCAGAATATATCTTATAATTTGACTCTGATAATTCATAAAAATTTTCAAGTGTTTGTATTGGTTTTGGTGCAGTTATGTCAGAGGTCACGAGTCCTCTGTATGCATTTGAGAGAACAACAAATGTCAACATTGTTGGTGCAAGAATGCTAACCAGATACAATTGTTTACGTTTTAAATCCCCGGTCAGATTAATTCCTTGGTCTAAAATGTATACAATTATTATAAATATGGCAGATGCATTGATTTGTCGAATTTGCCAAATTCCTTGTAAAACTGAAGTGAGGGTCAAAATGCTAACAAATAGTGTTATCCAAAGAGCTGGTTGAAATGGTTTGATGTATCCATAAAAGGATAGTACAGTTTTTCGTCCGTCACAAGTTATAAAATTATAGGCACGTGAATGAGTAGTGTAAAATGTTGTTCCAGTGCGGGATACAGTATTTGCTGATATTTGTATCGCTACGTGGTGTCGAATTGGGCGGGAACGTGCAGAACTTTCTTTTTGAACAGCCAAACAATTAAATCCTGAAGTGTGAATCGTAGAGTTCAACATTCCGTACAGGAATAGAGAGATGGGAACAAATTTTCTCAATTTTGTAGAATTTATTATTGCCCGAATTTCTTTGCCACAAAAATAAAGGCTTGCCTGAATGGGTTTTCCGATTGAACACTGATCTTCCGTCTTTCCTTTGACTTCAAATATGAACCCTCCACAAAATGCTATCAATTTATCACGGTACAATTCATTCAAAGATTTCAATGTTTGAATTGTAGAGATGTTGAACCGAAAATACGTTCTTGGATTCACTGTGCCAGTATGACTGCATACAAAACGGACAGATTGACTTTCTGTAAAAATATGTAGTTTTGGTATGATTGGAAACGGTTGACCCCAATTAATTTCTGTCAAGAATTTTTGTTCAAGTAGTTTAATGTCTTGAATAATAAAATTGGTGTAAAATTTCCAATCGTATTGAACTCCAATGTCTGGTGCATGATATCTTCTGACTCGGGGTAAAATTGAGGATGAGTTTCGCATATTCATGTACAGGTCATACACAGTTGAACTTTTAAAGACAGTTTGTGGAATAACGAAGAAATGTGAGACACAAAAATATCTGCCGAACAGCAGACTCCACCCAGATTCTCTATTCAGCACTGGTTTCCGCAGACTTATTGCCCTTGCTCGATTTTTAGGAATGCCTTCCAACGAAGTCAAGATTGCTGGGGAGGTAATTGGTCTGAAGTCAACTTGACTCGATCTTATGTAAGTGATTTCAATAAGACAGCCATTGAATAGCCGCAAATACTGGTTCAGTTCTAAAGGTTCATCTGAAGTAGAACTCTTCGACTTTGTGGAGCAGAAATTTAGGGAGATTAGCAAAAGGACCCAATATATTGTGGTTAACTTAATTGAGACCATCGTAATATTATTCAAAAATTTTGATATAAACTAACTGCCCTCACTTTTCCAGGGGTTTCTATAGCACAAACCAAACTGGAAAAAAATTTAATACTGACATATGCAAATATCTAGAGACGAACTAAACATGCAAATACTGTGGTCATTGGTCATAGCGAGAATATCGATCATCCTATTAAAATGTAAGGGGTATTCGAACGTCAGAAAAAGTATTATACCCATGGGAGAAATGACTGACTTCATAAGTGACAATAAGTCCCCAAGGAATTATGTAGTTATTAATAGATCTCAGCACTCGTCGAAATGAAATGCGAAAGGTTAAAAGTATCAGAGTTTCAAAAATGACAAGAAATATGTGAATAGACTCTCTCAATTTAAGTAGACTGCCTGGAATTACTATGAAACTTGAGACAAAATTCTAATTGCACTAGAAATATTTTATTAATTTTCCCACGAATAAAAGTTCAATTTCACAGCATATGGTGATTTAAAACATTTTAGCCCCCATTCTTTTCTGTTTCTGAATAAACACAAAGCATAAAATGACATTTATTTCTGGATTCGGAGGATTGACAATGAAAATAGTATGACATCTGAAAATAAAATTTATATTATTAGACTCTCCTATAATAATAATCAATGTCAATGGATTTGATAATTTCGAATTCAGAACTTACAAACATATCCGACTTCTTGGAATGTCCGAGCTGAACTGGACTGACTCTGACATTCCTTCTCCAAATCCGTCGGAAGGAATTGTTTAATTATTTCTGAGAAAGATTCTACTGTACAAGGCTCAGTACATCCAGGAACTTTCATAACGTACGGCTCCACTTTAGTTGAGTTTCTGTATATAATCTAAAAATTAAAGAAAATCGTGAAACTGTATTTCTGTAATTTATTACGCAAAAAATAATTAATTCATCAAACGAAGCTCAACCTCAATTATGTATTTCTCCTTATGGCCGGAGTCGGACTCGGAGTCAACTTTGTATAAATCCAAGAATAGAGCTGATGAAAAATCAATCGACGGCGCTTCCAAAATTCCTAGGGTGTTCATAACGTTAGCAAGGGTCATGTCATGTCCAGAGTACAGAAACATCCTTTTGGATTCTTGTCCGCTAGCTTTGTTATCCATATTCTCAAGGAATTTTGATAAAAGTGGTCCACCTCCCAATCTCTTCATCTCATTCGTTAATGTGAGGGACTGGTATCCGTACGCGAGGATTTGCATTGTTTCCTCAGATTCAATTAGCGCTTTCGACCATTCTGGGATTGAAAAGTTGTGTAGACTCTATAATTATATTTATGGGTGAATGTAGATTCTTTGACGACTTTTTCAATACAGGGTGTACAACTACTGTACAACTTGTCTCGATATGCAAATTAAGAAAATATATTCTACCTGAATATGAATGTGGTTAATGACGCCCGGAGCTTCAGTTAGTCTCGTCATTGCCTTTCCCGACATATTTAGGATTAGATTGAACAATTCCAAATTATTTTCAGTGTGTGCGATGACTTCCGGAGCATGAAAACTTTGTCTGAACATTTCCTCATACCTCGGACATTTGTACACGTTCTTTACATGGGAATTGTAAGTTTTCGGTTGAATCAGCTGTAAGGAAAACACAAGCAATAATTATTTTTAGTTCAAGGTGGAAACTCATTTGGTGCAGTGAAAACTGTCATTCAGCTACCCGAGTTAGGCCAAGTCGCCACATAATTAATAACTATTCAGCAAAATTTTGAAAACTTAGTCGTACAGGTGATGTATGAATTCATAATAAATATAAAATCAAACCCAATCATATTCCGCTGGTATTGTGTGTACTGGAAACAAACCCCATTCCACATCTGACATGGACTTTGCCTTTGGTTTTCCACCAGGTTTGTACATTCCAGAAAGAAGTGCTTGTGCACTAATAATATTTCGATCATAATCAGAACTGATGACATGGATTTCCTTTGAACTAAACTTTGGACTCAGGAAATCTCTGTACTTGTCTCTCATAAATTCTCCAAGTTCATATTGCCCGAGTTTTCCCAACTATATAAAAAAATATACATATTATTTACAACTGCCACTCGTATTTTATTAAATTAATAGAAAATATCGCAAAGTTTAAACAGTTATGTTGGAAATGTTTGAGATTGTACTGTAGTGGAGGAAGACTTTAACTTATTTGTAACACATTGTCAGCCCGAGGGATCCAACCCTTACCGAATACAAAGTAAAGTGGCCGCGGCCAAGTACTACTGTCTAACATTATGCTACAACAATATTAGTAATGTAAAAATGTGTAGTTAACTTACCTCAGTTAATTGGCCCCAACCATCTGGCCAATGCGATTCATTTTTATATGGATCATTTGGATATGTCCCGGCCGGACTTCTCACCCCATGTCTGAAAAGCTTAAAATTTGTTGTACTAGATATTAAAATATATCGAATGGGCAAATAATTTATAAAATAAGTACAAGCTCAAGCTGAACCGGTAAAGACTTACTATTTGTGCCAACACTAAAGTTTTTTCTCCATTTGAGACCACAATGAAATAATTTACCATAAATAAAAGGGCAAATAAGAAACTAAGACTTGATTTCCACATTATTGACTGGTAAGAGAGTTCTTGGACTTCTCTCACTCACGGCTCACGGGTTCTTGGAAAAAGAAACTTGACATGATGATTTTGTAAAAAAAAACAGGTGTGAACGTGAGTTTCTGTCCTGGCAAACGGATCAACTTGCATGTAATGAACACATGTACATGCACATGGCCAGAGTAAAATCTAAATTAATACTGGATTCGTCAATGCTGATACAATTTCTATTTTAGTCTTGGTGGTCTAACCTTGGATCCAATTTTTTTAATCTGAGGTAACGGGATTATTGAACTACTTTGTACTAATTTATAAACTTGATTATGAATTGGCTGAAGTCTTGGCATATTTTATCCAATTAAACAGTGAAAACGATGCGTGTTGTGATACATGGTGGAACATAACCCTTCTTCACTGTCATCGACTACTACCTGAATAATATTTTACAGAACATTTTGTACTAGACGTACACAATCTGGTTTGAATAATAAATAAAAGTTTGAACGTAAACTTTCATACATTATTTGAGGTAGAACGTTCTCAAGAAACATGCAAAATAGCGTCGGAGGTGTGAATTATTATATACTTTCGACGAGCGACCTAAAAAATTCAGAAATTATGTTACCTTAAATGAAATTAAAACCAGATGCAAGATATTTCTTTTTTCACTTGAAAAAGTCATGCCTGCTTCACCATGCAATTAATTTTGCAGCAAAATATGTCATTATTCATGAATTCTGAATACCTAAGTTTCTCCACAAACTGTATATCACACATTTCTGGTAAGTACCCCTATAATATTGTACCATATGAACAAACAGTTATGAACCGCACCGTACGCACGATTTGTAAACATTGAATTGGATTTAAGCATTTTTACTACGCCAACGCCAACCAGGTTTTCCATGTTCCTGTCACGGAACTATTTAGTGTTAAAAGTTTCTTCCGGACCGAATCCAATTAAATCTTGTTCAATTAAGATTTATTTATTTCTAACATGTAGCATACAATTCTAACTCACTTACCGTATTTCCTTTAATAGAAGCCCGGGCTTCTATTTACAATATTGAGGTCAGAGGGTACCGCTTTCCCCTGCTTTCTCCATCATAAGCATATAACGGTCAAAGTACCCTGCTTCTATTAGAGACCCGGCGTATATTAGAGTACCCAGGCTTCTGTTAGAGGAAATACGGTAAATATCGGTGCTCAGTCCTTTGTATCATAAATCGATACTGACTGCTGATAGGAATAACAAATATCAATAATATTCTTATGAGTATTTATATAATATATTATAACATAAAGTAGTACTTCATAATTTTTAATTCTTAATGAGTAAATCCAATTAAAGATTAAATGAGTATACTTTTGAATTAGCCACACGTTTCAAAAGTTTCATTTAGGACACGAGAGAAATCATTTGAGCCATGTCGTGAGTTGGTCCAAAATTTGTACTCTAGCTTGTTTGAGTTGTGGTAGATCATTTGGTGACTCTGGATACATGTTAGCGCAATGGGCCGTACCTATGTACATAAATCAAAACAAAAATTTATTCGTCAATCCTCAGCTTCAGCTATCTTTTCGTTACTACTCACCATCAATAAATATGACCAAATTGTCATTCGTCGTCTGATTCTGAGATGTGATTCCTAGGGCGTGCCAAGGGTCAATCGATCCGTTGACAAAAATGACACGACTCACTTTGATATTTTTCCCTCCGTAGTTTGTATTTGACCATTTGATACCCTTATTAATGAATTCCTCCGAAAATCTAGTACGTACAAAAAAGCGTGAGAAAAATAATTCAGGACATTTTTTAGGCTTACAAAAATTACCCATGTGAGTAGTAGCAGTTACTTACGTGGAACCATAAACATCTCGACACTGACGAACTGAAAAATTGATCCCAAAATCATTTCCAAACGGTTGATCTTCCAAATCTGAACTTTGATAAAATCCAAACTCCGTACAAGTTTGATAAGTCCATTGTCGTTCCCCTGAGGCAACCGTACTGTCCCAATTTTTTTGTTGCATGTTTTTGACCAATTTACTGTACTTGAAATCCGTACAATTTTGATCCGAGATACTGAGCATGAGATCATTCACTTTGGCATATTTTTGCATTGGCGTGCTCTCATCATCCTTAGATGTCATAATATCGCACAGAGTTTGAATTGAAATGTTCGCAGTCCTTGACCCCTCGAATGCTCGGTTGTCTTCATTGTATTGAACAATGTCCATAAAATTCCCGGCTGTTGTCTCAAAAAAATTTGACACATCTTTTGCATTGTCTCCGTGAAAGTCTTCACAAAGTCTGAAATTTTTGATCAAGAATTACAAGTCAGAAGAAATCTTCACATTAATTGACACTTGTCATGTTATTAATCGACAAAGGAGTATAATTTTGTGAGGTATTAATTTCCAATTAGCCTGAACATATCCTCCATATACCATAACATATCTCGACGAAGCTAAAAAATATTTTAATGCTGGGAATCGAATAATATATCGCCCCAATGAAACGAAGGCTCAATAATTATATTGTCCATAGGCCAAATGTGAGCTTAAATAGAGTCCCAATATAATTTGCGCAAAAATTTCAGTGTGCTTAAAAGTTTTTAGACAGATCCTCAAATTGAGATAAGGTAAATATGAATTCCAAAATTGTGAACGCGTTTTAAAAAATCAGGGCAATAATCGAATCTCAATAGGTAATCATGTTGACGTAAATCGAGTCATAAAATTTGAAACGCAATGGGATTATAGCTTAGATTTGATTAATTATTACTGGAATATTCGGAGAAAGTTTATACGACGGCAGTGTGCTTTTTCATGATGACTAGTAGTGACTGTGTGACACTGTTGCTAATAATCTTACCTATGCCAATAATATTTTGAAAATCTATTCTTTCAATGAATAACTTGCCATACAAATACATTGAGAACTCATTAACACATTTCTTTAACGATTAATTCGTCACAGTCATTCATGATTGTATTTTGACCTCCATAAAATGCTCATAAGTATTTCCATTCACTTTTTCAAAAATACTTTCTATTCTGTCAAATGTTTTATAGTTTACTGTCTTCATGCATAACGAACGATACGTGAAATTTTTGTAAAAATTATTAAATTTTGAATTTTTGTTAAACTGCGAACCTCAATAGTCGCACTTAAAGGTATTGCAATTTTAATATTTAAAAAATGAAAAATTTGAATTCAACTCACTTGAAATTCTTTTGTAACATCCACCATCCAGTTCGACGTCTGAGTAGACCCTCCATACTTTGGACGGCTTGTTGGATTTGACTTATACATTCTGGATTCGTTCGATTAATTGAATCCCGCACAACACCAAGGTATTCTGGTAATTCACACAATAATTATTACTATGTAGTTTCTCAAAATCAGTATTTTTAGTAATCGTGCGTGCCCTTTAGAAAATGAACTTGGCTTGAGTGATAAGGCATCACAAAGCAGGAACTAATAAGCTTACAAGGGAACCTCACGAAGTGGTTTTTGATTTTTGAACTGATGTTATGGCGTTACGGCAGCTGTGCGCTAATTGTTAGGTTTGCCAAAGACGAAACTGTAACTCCATATTTTACTTAAATTCATTATACTGATTTGTAATTCGACGTACCCTTAAAATTAAGCTTGGCCTCAAGAGGAGCAGATGTAGAGATAGATGCGTGGACCAAATGTGGATATTTGAGTCTGTACCAAGCAGCCAAACTACCAGGATATGAACCTCCGAATGCAATCCATTTGTTGTTCTAGTAATTTATTAAACCCAGATTAATTCTAAATTGTGAATTAAGAAAATCCTAATTTGAGTTACACTTTTTCGTAAAAACTTACCGTGAAATTGTAAGTTTCCTTCATCCCTTCTGTAAAACTTGCCAAATCAGCCAAGGCTTGTTCACTCGATAAATATGCCAAGTTTTTGACGTCCAAATCACTGCAACAATTTTTTTAGACTGTACAGGGCGGTTCATAAGTTTTATTCACATTTTATGCGAATAAGGGGTTAATCCTCAGTATGATCACACAGTTTAAAAGACAAGAAGTTTTCTTAAAATATATCACTAATAATTTTCCGAAATGTTCTTCGCCGAAACTGGCGATGATTATGAACTACCCTGTAGTTTGGAGTGTGTTATTGATTTAACGAAATAGACTTACGCTGTTGGATGACTCTTTCCATAATAACGATGTTCCAGACTGAAACAGAATGCGTTGAGTTTCTGTGCATAAGTAATCCATGCACCCTGACTCATCCAAAGTGGATTGTCTTCACCCTCACCTCCTATCATTAGAAAAATTGGACCTCCAGGCTTGTAGAATGTGTCGTTTAGAAAGTATCTCTAAAAATATTCAAAATTATAGATCAGAATATGAAAAAATAATTATAAATTAAAATATCAGATCAGTTAAACGAAGGATCCGATTTAATCAGATAGAATAAATTTTAGAATATTGTAGACTGAGTTGAGGTATGATAAAACCAACCAGGTTAGAATAACAGACTGTTTCATGAGACAGGCCAGTGTAGATGGAATTGATGGAATCTATAGTAGTAAAATATTATACGAATATAACTCTGAAAACAAATTACTGGTTCTGAAGTTCACATCACATTTTGAATAATTTTTGAGGTCTAGGACACTAGCTAGCACTATTTTGTATGTATAGAAACATATCCACTTTAGAAAGAAAAAGCTCTACTACATAAAAATCTCTCTATCTGTCTAATAATAATCTCAAAAAGAAAGTTTTCTAAAGCAGTGACTTTCTCCATGTCTGTCTAGCAGATGAAACTATTAACACAGTTGGCCAATCAGTTAACATTATATGTATCGTTTTAATTACGACACACTGACTACTCATAATTAATATTAAAAATACCTGTTGCCATTCTCTTGTGTCTGATGGGTTGAAATGGTCTAAAGTTTGATTGAACCAATATGTTTGTACACCAGTTGCGTCATGGCCATTGCTGCTCCCGAAGAATTTATTCTTTGTTTTGAATAATTTCCCAAGTCGGAACTTTTCACCAGTAGCAAAAATTGTGCAAAATATTATCACGAGTGAGAATGTGGCTAAATTTGCCATTGCCATTGTGTGCTATTTACTGGGCCAGTAATAATTAATTTATTTTTATTTTATTTTGCTCCGTACACGAATAGTACGTACGTAATCTTCTTATTAGCGTGACTAAACTGACCAACGCCTTTTAACTTCAGTTCAGTCAGTAACAAAAATTAGACAGTATGGGAATGGAGACTGACCGACTGGATGATTTACTTTTATCAAAGGACAATTTTGACATGGAGCAGTTGGAAAGGAAGGAATAATTTTTGTAATCAACAAAGGTTATGAACTTTTAACTAAAATGCGACTGAATGTCCCATATCTGATTACACAAGATACACATATATGTATGGCGCAGGCATGGAAGAAAATTTGTTAAATTAAAGTTCATTAGTTCATATGCTATACAAATATTTTATACCTCCTGAGGGAATGAACAAAATTCCAGACTCAAGATACGAGTAATCAATTGTATGTACATAATGTATGTAGGGATTGGATATTTGAGATTTATTCACTTAACGATTTCCTTATCTGCATTGACCGTTCCCTTACGGACCTAAGTTTAAAGGACAGAAATTTTCATGAGAATTGACAAGATTCTTCTTTCATTCGTGTGTTGGTTTGTACGTACTGCCCTAGGATATTATCTCTTGAGTTGTTTTCTCAGTCGTGTTCGAATTATCGCATGTCTACATATGCCAATACTAATAACACATTTATGTCAACGTACGGAACGGATCTTTGGTAATTTAGATAAATTGAGCATCGACCCGAATTCACGGGCAATGTCAACGTTTTAAATATAATATTAATCAGAGAATTTCAAAACAGAACGATCAAAACAGTAAAAATATTTTTATTGTTCACATCAGGTTATGGCTGCACCTTTTATTTTTTTTTAATACTAATCACGGCAGAAATCTTTTCTTTGAATTTTAGAAAAATCGTTTTTTTGCAATAATTGAATCGCTGCTTCAGCCTGTCATGAACTGTAACAATGTGCATTTGCCACGAAGAATAGTCCCCGGTACATATAAAGTGAGATCTTATTTATGTTGGCTGGTAAAGAATTGTTTTCGAAATAACTGGACTATCTAATTTCTCTGAAACGTAAGATAGTTTATCACAATCTCATAATAGAATGTACCTACAAACTCGTGAGATAATAAAAATCACAAATGAGGGATTGGGTTGCTTAGTTTAGTCAGTCTTGGTGGTACAATTTACATACCTTCTAATTCGACTTGAAAATGATTCCACCGGTGGTGGAACCGTCTGGGGGTCAAGTAAGTAAGTGTTTCTAGCAAGTATTTCTAGGGATAGAAATCCTGTCTGAATAGAAGTCGTATCATAAGGTCAATAGTCCGCGTTAGTTCACGTCCCTATTTGTATGTACGTTGTCGCAGTGTTGACAAAATTAATATAAATATGTAAAGTTTCTCGCGTAGTTCTCGCGAAAAAAATTGTGTCCGACCGAACACCATCACTGGATCAAATACAAGCAGGGTGGAAAGTTCATCCGAATAATAGAAGCTCAGGCTTCTAATCGTTTTTGTACTATTAGTTATTTCCGGTAGCCAATAATAATGTAAATGTAGACAAATGGATGCTATACACGCACAATGCCGTGCTAAGTAAATCGACCTCGTCATCCACATCACAAAAGATTCACATCACAAACTATTATTATATTGTACTCCAAAATCCAAAATAGTCTATGAAGGAATGCGAATAGTTTAACAGGTTAAAATTTGGTAGTAAGTTGCGCAGTTATTAAATTCTGTCAAGAGTACGGTATGAATTTCAGTGCACAAGTGGATTCACCATATTTTTATAATTAGTACATTATGCTGTTTGTAAATTCAAGTGTTCAAACCGATAAACAAGTAATGCATTTAATTGCGTTTTTTAATAATAGTGAAAAGTTGTACTAAATCGTACCTCCCTTTTTCTAAAGAAAAAATGAAGCCTCGCCTGACATAAAATGAATTGTAAATTAATTTCAGACCCCACCAGTTATAAAGGAGACACCAATTCTACAACAGTCGGGCATTCACACGATGTTCGAATCGAGACGAAGATTATTTTTCAGATATTTTGGAGTTTTTCTCTTACTAATGGTTTTTCTCTACACTCTGAGTCGTCTGACGTGGCCGCCAAGCAAACCCTTTGCAAGGTACAATTTTATGTCAAAATTATTACCCAGTTCGTCCCAAGTTTTTTTTGGATGTTAGTTGTCTTGTGTTTAATTTTGCCAACTGAATATTTTATTGACTTAGGTACACAACTACCTCACCTGAAAAGTCTGTGAAGGCTGATAAGTCTGATTCATCTAAACTCGTGCTCCTATGGAATTGGACAGGTGATAATAATACGACTACAGTGATGGATTTGTCCAGTTGGTCATTAGAAAAAGATACACTACCGGAATGTCCCTCAAAATGTAACTTTGTTATGAACATCTCCAATATTTCTTTCCCGGACGCCATTGTATTCAATGCAAATGTGATGGATGAGGATTACGTTGTTCCGTCTCGAGACTATTCTCACCAGATTTGGACAATATTCCGCACAGAATCACCAGTCAGTCTCACCGTGACTAGTGACTTCTTCTATTTCTACGATAATATTAATTGGACAATGACATATCGTCAAGATTCAGACGTTCATTGGCCAGCCGGTCAATTGGTGCCTACTAGAAACCTTGTTCACAATGCAACATTTCCATCGATTGAATCACTCAAATCTAAATCCTTAATTGCTTGGCTCAATTCAGACTGCAAAACTAGTAATCGTCGAGAGTTGTATGTGAGAAATTTAACCAAATTCATCCCAATTGATAATTATGGAGTTTGTAAACCACAGAAAACACTCTGTAATCGCAATACTACGAATTGTCATGAGAAATTGGCCAAAAAGTACAAATTCTGGTTAGTTTATGAATCTGCATTTTGTGTGGATTATTTGACTGAAGAATATTACAGCGCATTGGAGTATGGAATGGTGCCAATTTTATTTGCACACGAAAGAGCAGTCGAACTGGCTCTGAGTGGAACATTCATCAATGGACGAGATTTTAAAAATCCAGAAGATTTGGCAAAATATCTTAGACATTTGGATGCAAATCCACAAGAATATTTGAAGTATTTTGAGTGGAGAAGAAAATTTCAAGTGGTTGGGAAAAAGAAACTGTCAAAGAAGACTTGGTGTAATTTCTGCACTAAATTACATCGTGTTGATCCGAAGCAAGCGGAGGGAGAGCAGAAATTTTATAACAACTTGGATCACTGGTTTAAGAACAATTTTACGAACCAAAGACAATGTCAGATTCCAGTTTTTACGAAATCCTCCGATTTGTTTTTTAGTTTGTTTAAGTTTCAATGAATAGTGTGATGTTGTGGGCTGCTGGCTCAAAAGCATAGAAAGGTTTTTTGTAATGGTAATTAATTAGCATATTTCAGTAATAACGAGACTGAGACAAATAAATATCTTAGCTCATCAAATGTTTGTGGGTTTTTATTTTTGACACACCTTATATCCGTTGATCTGATGTAATTGCAGTCCTGTCATCTCAAAATTTCCTATTAGGTTGTGTAGCTGTAATCCGCCTGATCCAAAGCTCAGATTCAAATTACTCTGATTCGGATTTATTTAATTGATATTACGAAATAACAATAAGCTTTCACAATGAATTACATTATTTCACTTCCTACCATCCCAGCGTCGTAACAATAAAACAATAAGCTCATTAGTCGATATTCCTTTTAGGACATGGACCCAAATATTCCCATACTTTTTAACATAATTGGTAAACTAGCCTAGGGGGACAACCCCTTAGCAGGTCAAATTCAGGGCGCCGATTTATTTAGTATAGGTATACATAGTTCCGATAATTGTATACACCAAGTTATTTTCTAGAATTAAAATTGATTAGTTTAATTTTAGTTAAATACTGTATTCGATTCTACTGGGCAATGTTGTCCAATCGAATCGAATCCAGCATTTCCACATTCCCTCAGTATCCTTCTTCATCTTCGTTCATTCTTCACCATAATATTTCAGGTTTTGCTTCTCACCCTGTAATTTCAAGACATGCAAGAAATTGATAAGAGAGAATGAAGCCATTTCAGATATACACAAAGCCAAACTATCAATTTACCATTGTGGGTGGATCTGGGTGCACAGTAAATTTGTGTGCACTTCCAATTCTCAAAACAAAATTGTGTGCCACCCCTGGAGTCGTAAATGGTACAATGAGATAAGAACCAGCAGGAACGACTCCTTGTGCTGTATGTTCATGATCCAATCGTTTCAACTCTTTCAGATCTATTTCTTGCATTCTCTGAGGATCATCAAATGGTTTTGGACCATACGGAGGTTTACGGTTAATGAGCGCTTGGTCCTTAACTTTATAGACTTTGAAGTTCAGTTTAGTTGGTTTTTTCCAAACTTTCTTCAAATACCCTTTGCACACGAGTGAAATGATGAGAATTCCATTTGGATGTTCTTTGCTAGTTTCATCGTGCTTGATTGTGACCAAATACTGTGGTTTCTTGGAAAGGCCAACTATACATACATGTGTATAATTTTAAAATTTGTATTGAGTCAATTTGTAAAATAAGTATATAGTAATTTTTGACGGTTTACTGGCATGTTGTATATCTCCAGTTCCCTCTCCATTCCAACCACCATGAACATCTTCCCATTGCCAATGATGTTTCGTTGGATCAGGAACTTTGTCCAAATCATATCTCCAATGACAGAAATGAGCACTTCCAAAAGTATTCCCACTCGTGACTTCACGGAAACACATCCAAAATTCTCCATCCTTCAAATCCTTATTCATTAGAGCTTTATCAGCAGCTGGGATTGTATCCCAGAGTGGTGATCTGGACGAATAAGTAAATTATTTGGGAAAAAATCCAAAGAAAAAAAATACTGTGTTGTTTAAAAACCCCGTGTGCATAAATCTTACTTATCTGACCACCCACCAGTCCACTCCTGCCCTCCACCCCATGGGTTTCTTATGTGGAGTAGCCTGAATTCATTGCCTTGATTATTGGTGACCTTTTTCTTATCCACTACACCGTAACAATGGTGTCCGATTATTCCCTTGACCGTCTAATTAAAAAAATCAAGGATGTAATTTAGCATACAAAGCGAGATCTGATTTTTTTTAACAAAAAAAAAAACAATTACGTACTCCTTTAGGTGTGGCCAATCCAGTCAATACACCAAATTGTGTTTTTGCAAAAAGGTCATTCCATTTGACCTCACCTTCCTTCCCTGTCAAATTAACACTTTGTGTGATCCCACCCGACATGTCTTGAAGCGCCGCTCCAACACTTCCACCTTTACCGATTATGGCATAACTCCCATGCATCTTAGCATAGGCTTTCTCAAGAAGCATGGGCCAAATATCATTTCCATCAGTTTTGGCAAACACAAGGTCATAAGTCCCATCCTTGTTGTCCCTGTAAGGCAGACGATCATCCACAACAATGTCGAAGTAGACACCTTGCATCCAAAATCGAAAGTGGTAAATTCCAGCAGACTCATCTTCTCTGTTATCAGATGGGATAACAAATTCGGTTAATTTTTTGCTTCCAAGGAGTATTCCAACGGCAGCTATGTAATAGCAGTCACCTGGAAGTAAGAAGGGCAGAAATTATTACTGAAGATTTTTGTAATTTTGTCTTATTCAATTATCAATTATTACCGAGGGACCCTTGTTCAATATCAGCACGGTAGATTTCTTTTCCAGATCCGTCTGTATGATCAATTGAACTGAACACGGATTGTGGGTTGATTTCCTGAAAATTTTTAACTTTAGCTTTTTAATTATTTGAAATTTTGGAAGAATTTGGAAATACCCTTGGTCTCTTCCAAACAATTGGTACATTGTGTTCAGTCACAATTTTGACTTGGCCTAGTCTCCCAGGTCCAGCAATGAACGCTGGGTCTTCAAACAGTTGACCTTTGGCTTTGCACGCTGCCCTAAGTTTTCTAAAATCTTGAACTTGACCTTCGGGCAGAGTCGTAGGGAAAAAATTAATCCTATTTTCTCCCTCCTATTAAATTACAGAAATGCAAATAGCTCCGCATTATAATTAAGAATTTAATTAAATTTTACATTGTTAAACTGGTGAATTCTAATTTACCAAGTAAACTTCCCGTCGTCCGTAAAGATATGGCATTCTGTGAAGCAACTCAGCTAATTCAATAAATTATGTGAGTGGTATGTAGAATTTTGTAGCACAATTAAATTCAATAGCCGATTGACCGACTGAGAGATAATACTCATCTTATATACCAATTTTCTTGTCCAATTTATAATCTCTCAGTAGTTGTCATCCATTTTTCTACAACCTTGCCGTGCCGTCACCCACCGTCTATCTGTTAAGCATTATGATTTGAGAATAACAAATTAGCACTAATTGTCATCTGCGGTTTTCATAATTTGATTACTCTTGCCATGTAAAACTAGTGTGGGTTCATATTGCAAACTTATCTGGACCAGAGGGGACAGATTCAGACGAAGACCACGATTAGTTAGAGTCGCATGACATTATGACATCAGTCAATAAGATGATAATTCCGAATAGTTAGTGTGGGCTGTGGTTGGGTATCTACTTAAATACTACAATCTATATAACAATAAAAAAAAATTCTGATGCTAATTTTTAATAGTTTCTTATTATGGCCAGGTTGGGTTAATTTACATATTTTCCTGTTTCAGGAACGGGCTTCTATTCTAGGAAATTCATTTTTTTCAGGATTGCTTGGAGAAGTGGTGGACCTGAGAATTCAATTAACTGATTATCTATATCGTACTAAATAATAATGAATGACGAATGAACGAGAATACTCATTGAAAACAATGATTATTTCTAAACAACTTTGTTCATTTATTATACGATGATTGATTATAGAATGGAATCTTTCAATTGAAAGATTTGTATTGGTTTTTTGTTACGATTGAATGTTACTGAGAAGGTACCCCCTCCATCATGGTGGTACATTGTAATGCCCTCTGAACGATGTTCTCGAGGAGATCAGTGAACTCTAAGCGCATGACTCTGATTCATCTTCTTCCTGATCCTCGGTCTGACTGGTTTGACCGCCACCATCCTCACCCGTCGCAACCGCCGGATGAGACAAAGACTGAGAAATCCGCGTTTCCTGCATATACACACATTGTTTAGTACTTTTACTACTACTACTTATAGGAACTTGAAGCGTGTTCAGCCCACTACTACCGTAAATGACCGATTAAGCGCCCGGGGCGTATAAATAAAATTTGAACTTTTTATCTTGATTCGGAACCCGACGTTTAATCGGTAATTTACGGTACACTAATTATGTGCTAACCTCCAACACTGAATTGCAAGTGGGTGGCAGGGTATTGTCGAGAACGAGGGATGGACGTCCTCCGCCTTCAGCTACCGATCGTTGTGCGGAGAATCGTCGGGATAATGACGCAGCGGGCGATGGTCTTCCACAATGACTCCTTCCTGACCTTTGACGGTCGCTAACCACCGCTGGGTCGTCTTGTAGTGCATGGAGTCGACCTTCATTCATGGACTCATACAGGTTTTGAGCTTCAGCGTCACTCCGTGAAACTCCGTGTTATCAAGATGGAAGTCCTGTCTTACCATATTACCAAACTATTGAATGCCTGGAGAGCGAATATATAGTTATTGCTATATATGGCGAATTCGGTCTTCCAATCATTTTTGATTGTGAGAATCCAACGAAAGAAGTAGAGGACAGGAGAGACAGTTGTGGGAATATTCCTTTGAAGAATGTGAAGACAGGACTCCCAGCCCAGATGAAGGCCAAGGCTGTAAAGCACCGAGTATTTTTTAATGACTATATTCTGTGCTGCTATGATTTTGGTTTTGGTCGGATTAACAGTGTTCCTGACCAGGTATTTAAGTGTAATCAGATTTTCTCAAGGACAATTCCAAATAGATGTCTAATATTTGAAACGGTAAAGTGGTTACCAGATTTGAGATATCTCGATGTATCGAATGATGTCATTAATTGTTTAGAAAATCCAGGCTCAACCGCTCCCACTTGTGGACGTATTGACAAATGCCTGTGTGGAGACGTCAGGCCTTTCCCTAATGGTGCTAAACTGATAACGTGTTCCTAAAAAAATCATATACATATGAAAAATGAATATATGATCTAAATGTACATGATGACCGGTTTCTATCGGTGTAAGCTCATTAAATATCATTCCAAAAATATTCCTTTGTAGTACTTTTTTTTGCATATTAGGCAGCAGCATTTGATATTAAATTATTACGAAATGTTTCAATAAAAAAGTTCTTAAAATTTACCCAACAATTAGGAAAAACAGAATGCAGTGTTATAATTCAACCTTGCGTACTGGAAATGACTAAATCGAACCCCGGGGTTGAGCTCACATAGGCAGGAACAGAGGACGACAACTTTCACAACTTTCACTACTTTCTGCTTACAGATTCAATGGAGAAAGCTAAAGAAAGCTGGAGAAAGACCATGGTTGCATTAGAACCAATGGTTAAAGTGGGAACCGGGTTATTTGTGAACTGTCATTTACGATACGCAAATAAGAGTCAAAGAAAATTAACATGATTTTCGCAAATCACACATACATACATTACATAATGCTGTGGTACAAATTATCGCTTCACTTTGAAGCGAAAAATTGAATATGTATGTACTGATTTTTATAAGATTGGAACAATCCGTTAACCATGTCTGGAATTAGAAATCCTCACCTACAGAGTCGTTAGAAAGTTAAAATAGCAATCGCGTATTACAAGATGACAGCAAGATAGCTTTTTGTCTCGTCCATTCATATGACAAGAAAACTTGCCGATTCATTTGGAAATTGGAATTACAAAAGCACATGTATTTTAATAAATCGAAAAATTAGTGCGGACTAAGTAAATGTTTACGGTTCAATCCGCTCCGACTTCCAATGGCAAGTTGTTCGAAACTGCTTGAGAGAAATTTTCTTCATCAGGAATTAGGAATATTCTCAATAATTAGTTATGCATACTTTCCCTGGGTTGAATAGACCTAGGGAAA
>JAQGCB010000577.1:0-20476 GCA_034698835.1 Protaphorura tricampata
TATTGTGATTTTCGAAATCTGCATATTTTAATTGACCTTTCCACCAAGTTTCAAATTTTTCTGAAGGTTACAGTTCGCAATGTTCCATTGTGAGTGTTTGTTTACGCACAAAGTGGACCCACGTGTGTTCCAAAATAGTATAACAAAGTTAATTCAATGGTATGAACCGAAAATTGTAATTTAGAGAATGGACTTGGAAATTGTGTATCATTAATGTTCCAAGGAAGCAAAATTCAGGACATACTTTTTTGGATTCTGTGGTTAATTGGATAAAAGCTAGACACAATTGACTGTTTTTCTGCACATTTGATTTCTTTACATTATATGACAGTTTCAGGACACCTTATCATATTTAATTCAGTCTGACTTTTTCTTACAACGTAAACATAATGCTCGATATAAATAAATAAAGTCGAGCCCAATCCTTCAAAATCTGTTGAAGCGCCTCGCCAGTACTTCACTTGAAGTTGACATACTTTCTTGCAATTCTATACTCATTGCTTATTCTTTTGTGTCATTTTTCCAGACCATCTTACATCACAGAACTAAAGTTCAAATTAAGAATTCAGAATATTTTCACGTTCGGTTCAATGAACCACAGCACAGTAGCCGTAGGTAAAAGAATTGGGCTTGTGATCTTTGTACTGCACGTGGAAAGTCGGAAATATTATAAAAATAAATCAAATTGAATGTGAATTTGTACACAAAATATCCGAGTTGAAAGTGTGAACATGATTTCCCTGTAGACGCTTTGTTGACATCTTCCAAAATAACTGTACTTCAGGTATATTCCAAGATAAGTGCTGGAAATATTCTAATGTTTTTTAAACAGATACAGAATGTCTGTGAGCATTTTTTTCCCTTAGCGACTTTGTAAAGATTTAATTTTGCGGCTCTATAGACTTGGAGTTCACAACTTATTGCTCAGGAGGTCAATACCCTAAAGAATTACGCGTACCTATACGGATCCATCATTTACCCTCATTAAGGTAATAGCAGTCTTCCTAGATTACTCTGTCACTTTAATCTAGATTTTGTACAGAAATCTTAAGCTCCGATGCAGAACGACCACCTCACTTGAATGTCACTGTCAGCCACCAAACTCAAGGGAACTGTCCTCTTGTTCTACTTCTAATTTGTTCTTAAACCAAGACATAACCTTAGGATCTTTCACAACCTTAATTTTCTTGTGTCAGTCAGTTGTGGCTACATGTTATTCCCGGAAAATAAAAGCATGGTCGTCCTTTGATGCAAAGTAGCGCATTATCAGTTTTACTCTTCCTTCACAGAACAGATTGATGAAAGACGTTACGTAGGCGGTGGATTACAAACGACTTGATAATGCTAAGACTTAAGACTACATATACGCGCACTGTTGGGAAACAAAGGTTGACGAGATGAAAACTCTCCTCTCTTTCAAATCTGTCCGGAGGGTTAAGAAGAATATAATTCCACTTTATTATGTGTACAGGGTGGCAAAAACAAAATTACAACTCCAGTCTCAGTCAGTGTCTTTTCGAATATTTTTTCACTAAGGTGCTACAATTCACATTTCCGAACTGGTACACTCTACTTCTTTTTTAAATTTTTACAAAATTATCTATACATTATGAGGGTTATGAACTACCCTGTAGCTATAAACGAAATCACAAACGAGTGATTGTGTATGTGTTCCGATCATGCCGTCGGCTCATGCTTCCAGTTTCAGTCAGAACTGAGAAAGGTAATAATAAAATTAATCCTATTCTCCAATAGTAGACGACAACCACAAAAAAAGCAATGTTTCAAAGTGAATACATACTGAATAAAAATGCAGTTCAGGACAAGTGGTGCTACGGAAGCAAATAAAACATCTGAGAAATGGACAAAATTCATTTGCTTCTTTCGTAGAAAGAAGTGCACGAAGGTTGTCGAAGGCTTTCTATAGATCGGGGTGTATTACGCCCACAAAGCGGATTAACATTGCACATTCTGGTTTAGGAATTTCCAATAATTTCCAAGGACTTTCTACGACCCCAGGAGTTCCAACACAGTTCCGGATTACCAAATTGGACTAGGTTGCCTTGTCTGTATCGCTATTGTGGGTTGCTCTTAAAATATCACATAAATAGAACTGTACGCATAATGATTACTTAAATATAAGCGAACCAATTATGAAGTTTAACTTTTCGCGAACGATGATGGAGTACAGAATAATTTGACGACATGACGAATTTTGGACGGGAAACATTTTCTCGGAGTGCTTGAGACTTCATGTCAGGAGAGCATTTCTTGAAGACGATCATTTTTGTCCAATCTCAACTCGTGTGTCTTTTGTGCATTAGTGCATCTTAACTGAAGACATGTAGCCTTGTAATCGCCGCAGCCCACATAATTTAAGTACCATGCACAGAAGAAGTGTAGCGAATAAAACAGGTGGTAAACAGCCAAGAAACATGATTTCATTTAGAGATTTCATTAGTTCTTCTTGGCACGGAATCACATGCTTGAATGCATTTCAAGACATGATTCAGGTGTACACACGCACTTACACAAGGAGAAAGTCCTTAAATCTCATTTCTCTCAAAGGAAAAGTAACAAAGGAAAGTCGTAACAAAGAAAGTGAACATGTTTTAGAAGTCTGACTTTTTTTTTGCATCATTGTTCAATCTACCTCATTATTTGTATTTATTAAGAATATTTTACGAGAAAAAAAAGTAACTTACATTTATACAAGTGTGACATTCTTCGGAGATGCATTCAACTCTCTTCGTTAGGAATAAACCTTCTTCATCAAGTCTTGGTAATTTGACGAATCCCTAGAAGAAGAAAAAAAAAGTATATGATTACCTTGAAAATTTGCCATCATTACGTACTAGGTACAAAGTACATGGTTCAAATTTGCAATTCCAATCTTGTTATTTATTTAGAAATAGGAATACATTGAAGATGAAATCTGAAGAAAATAAAAATTGTTATAAAAAATCCTTTCAATTTAGTTAATCATTCCAGCCAAGCCAACGACCTGTACCTCTTATGACGCATTCTAAATTGAGAACGACAAAAGAAATTTTGACTATGAGCTAGATGCAATAATGGGTGTTGAACTAAATTGGCAAAACGGGTCGTTTTAAAATGGCACTGGAAAACAGTTCAGCAGGAAAGTCCTTTTTTTAATATTACCGAATGTATATTTATAGAGATTTACTGTACTGTTAAAATATCTTGTAAATGTACATCTCATTTTTCTAAAATACTCTGCGCTTAAGTAGCATCTGCAATATAGCGTTAGTTCCTACATGCACATATGCTATGACAATCTTTGCTTGTGCAGAATACTTGCAATTTGCAATAAGAAAAACGGACGATTGCATTCGCTACCACGTTACAGTAGGGCTTTGATGGGTTGGCGGCTTGGCGGCCTAGAAATGTGTCGTCTGGAACAAAAATACAGACAATTCAGAAATAAATTATGTATGGGAGCTTTCTGAGATTTGATACGCCGATATTTGACGATGATTTCTTTGACTTTAATGATCCATCCACAAATAATTAATTTCCCAACAACGAAATAACTACATGGATACATGGATTCGACCTAAATAATCCCTGGTTATTTAGGAGTAGGACTTGCCCGACCTCTAAACTATATTATGATTTCATGCATTCAAAATGAGTGGGAGTGGAAGCTGGGAGTTCACTCGTGTCTCAAATCACATAAATGTCAATGAATTCACACTAAAATAACACTTCGGGGAGTTTTTATTACTTTATTTTACTTAGGCCGGTCCGGTAATGATGGGTTTTCTCAAAGCCAACTTTGGTTCCGGAGATGAAAAAAAAAAACTGAAGTTAGTTTTTCAAGAAAAAAAAATATTTTAATTTCACGGGTTGTACGAACTTGGCTCAGGTCACAAGTTTTTAACGACCCAATTAGGTTTTTCATTACTTTTACAGCGTCCTTCTAAAATAAACTCTCTCAAGTTCATGCAAAAACAACATTTAAATTCCTTACCTGTGCATAACAAGCAGCCTTGCATTTGGCACGAACTAAAGCCTTGTAATACGATGGTGGAGTCTCCAAATAAATCTCATCTGGTGACAATGGATGTGAGAAACTATCGGACTCTTCGGACATGACCAAATAAGTCACTGACACCGTCACTAAACAAACGTGAATGAGTAGTTTGAAATTCTGCATTTTATTTTTTATTTTTTGAAAAATACACAATAAAAAAATCAGAATATGATGATTATGTTCAGATCTATAGCTTCACTTTCACAAATGTTCATAGGACGGAACGGCGGATTGTTAATTGAAAATGATAAGAGAATCATGAGGCGGGTATTTGCCGGGTATTACTCGGATTTCTCCTGATAATGAAACTCCCTCCCTCACTTCACTCACGTTTGACTGACTTCGGATGATTCGAGTGTGAAAGTGAGGTGAGTTGACAGAGAGAACAAGGAAGACTTTCCTTTCGTCATTTCAGTTTCACCGGACGAACGAACGAATCTTTGACGCGCATGGAACCACAAAAACTAAACCAAGAGTGTAATTCAGTAGTTGTTCTTGTCCTACTGTACGACTACTAGTTAGATCCACCACCACCACAGAATATGAAGACGACATAATACCCAGAAACAACACTGCTGAGTGTCAATTCTCAAGGACTCACTTTTTAAGTCAACTATTTTATTCCATAACGAATCGAGTCGACCGAGTAGAAGCGTCAAAGCTTGGGATTTGAATTCCCACATAGTACGCGTCCGTGCTCTTTGTCTGATTTTATTTTACCATACGATAGCCGAAAAGTCAACAAGATTTATTTTGTGGGTTATGTGTGTGAGTTGAGACTTTTGTATTTCCTTCCGTTCTTCCTGATTCCAATTCATGAACAACGACGACGACGACTCTATCTCCCAAACATTGACAATGGACAGACTCACTCAGACTAAAATGACATTCGATGCCCCTACTGTCGCCTGCAAGCCTGGCCTGGCCTGGCTCCAGTTCCAGTTCCATTTCCAGTACCTACCAATTCTTTATTCTTTCCATTATCTTTTATGGAGTTGATCAAGGCAGAAAGACAGACTTCATCTGTAAACTGTAATGTAAATTTTTCGCACTTCTCAATCCCCCAATCTTATGTAGCAAATACAAGGAATCATTTCGTCCATGAGAACATGTCTCTTTCCTTCACGTGTAGGTTATATCGCAATATTCAGAGAAATGCATGATTTGATTTATACGATGTACTATCGATTAAATAAATATGATTGAATATAAAACTATCAATGTGAATTGAAATCATGACTCCATAATCTCAACGGTACAGAATTCTTAGCCTAGACGCTAGATTTGCAGAATGAATGGCCGACGTAAGCAAAAGTATGGGGTTTCTGGCTTTGGTGGGAACCGACTGGATCTGACTAGAAAAAACGAGACGATTTATTGTTGAGTTTTTCACTTTTGACTCCCTTTTTGAATTATTTTGGTAATTGATCTATTTTGATGCAAATCCCTATTTTTGCAAAACGTGGCCAGTTTGTAATAAACTAAAGCTATAGTAAATTATTCCAATCAAAGAGTTTTTTAGTTTTGCGTTGTGGCATGTGTCATTCCGCTCACCCACTTTTGCTTATCACTGAAGTTCAATGTAATAAGATTGTACGTGTAAATGTCATCAAGTTTGGAATATAAAAATGAATGGGCCTATGCACTCGTGCGAGAAGAAAATATTTATAATAATCTCTCTTATGAAGTCTATAAAAAATTAGAACAACCTTTTTAGCTGTAGAGACTTATTTGATCCGAGCCAGCAAAGCCCATATTATGCAAAATTCCATATTCTTATATCCGCTGAGTATTTTTCCAATTATTCATTTGCAATATTAAAGTTTCAAAAACAATAAGGCACATGTACTCAGAAGACAACACCTTCTGAATACATACATAAATTATATTTTATTAGACCCCTATAGTGAGACTTGGAGACGGACAGCTATTAAACTGTCTGAGAGTTTAATTTCGGACGATAAAAATATCAAACCCGATCTACTGTTAACGTGTTGTTGCTTATGGACAAATGGACCGTGGACTAACTAGTAATTGATTATTATCTGTTATCTTCTCAGATGACGTTGTATGCGTTAGCAAATAATTTTTCTTGCTCTTTTACAAAGCTATAAACAATTCTATGTTATTATTTTCACTCTAACAAACTAATAAAATGGGAATCTGTAAAGAACGTATTTATAGATTAGGTAGAGTAAAAATTGAATTTAAAAAAATGATATTCGTGGGAACAAAATGGCATGGCATGATTTTGGCTAGACATTGAAGGCGAAAAAAGTAGACAAGAGACCTTCACTGTCTTGTACTTGTTATGCGACTTTATTATTCTCTATTGAAAGATCATTTTATTTTCTATACGTAGGTGATGGTAATGTATAGAATATTTTTTATTCAATTCCCATTGCTAAGCTACCGGTTTTGCAGTCATGTGTGAGATGGATGTGGTTTGGTTTAGTGTTATCGACAAATGTCATCAGTTCGTGTGGAAGATGTGACTTCACTGGAAATAAATATGTAGAAGCTTTGGTTTGGTTTGACAAGGAGGATAAAAATGTTCTTGAGATTTGTATTTTTATGTATAGAATCAAATTACCGGCTTGCTAAGAAACGAGACAGAACAGCCATATAAATACATTTGTAATGCAAGAGTTTAGTGAATTCTTCTTTCATGCCCAAATTTTGCTTCAAGCGGAACAGTAAATATTTTCGGGACTCGGGAGTGTGTGAGTATTATGTATCAGAATTTCATGATCGACGTTTTGCCTCACACAAACAAACAAAATGACTGTGTATGAGAGCAAAGAAAATATTAAGTAAGGAATAGGAACTAGAACTGAACGACCTTTGCCCTGTTCTCATGCACCTCGATATTTCTCAAAAGCACTCTCAGGGTAAAAGTGCGTTGCCCTGTGTAAACAGAATTGGACGTAGAGTAGAAGTAGGATTTCTTAATCTCATGCATTCATTAACAATTCTAATCGATGAAATATCACGTGCTCAGATTAAGAGATGCGAGTGGCATTGTCGATTGTCAAATTCATTTCGTCAGCAATTCCTGCCCTCTGTTTCCTTTTTGAAACATTCAGTCGTGTTTATCTTCAGTGACCTTAAATTGGGTGCAATGTTAAAATATATTGAAAACAAATTATTGTTACAAGGCGCGCCGTAGAACTCGACTCGAGTAAATTCCTAAAGTCTACTGTTGTAGACATCAACAACTGCTTTTATTTTGGAGATGATGTAATTACGTAATGCTTAGTTTTTACAGGGTCACAAATAATT
Source organism: Protaphorura tricampata (assembly GCA_034698835.1). Taxonomy (NCBI): domain Eukaryota; kingdom Metazoa; phylum Arthropoda; class Collembola; order Poduromorpha; family Onychiuridae; genus Protaphorura; species Protaphorura tricampata. Next base: position 7,340 of record JAQGCB010000577.1, read on the forward strand.
ATGATATTACGTCTCAAATGTAATAATATCAGATTTGGAATTTTTAGTTCTCAATGAACCCGAAAATAAACCCCCACCCAAGGAGCGAATGATTGACACTTCCTGTTTCTGGAATAGTTAGAATTTGAAAGGAATATAATTTTATTGATGCCCAATCTTGCAGGAGTACGACAACATGAGAGTTGCAGATTCCGTCTCCGTCTGCTCCAACTTTCCATCATGTGTGACAACTCACAGCAAATTATATCCATAAATATGGTGACAGTCTGTCGCAAGGTCAAAAATCTCTCAAAAATTGCTTCCGCCATACCATTTTTACAATTTTGTGAACATTCGGCTGATCGTCGTCAGAATGATTTGGATCATTGGAATCCATACATACAATCTTTACATCCATGAAAATATTACACGTATTGGGTGTTTTTCAGAATATTTTACTTCAAACTGCAGACTTATTGTTTGAAATATAGGAAGTAACTTGAGCTTCGCCCTTTGAACGCATAGTCATGTCATTTTTTATTCATTCATATGTGAAATACTACCGAGTGTACCAATAAAAATAGTCAGCATCTTAATATTTCTAACAACTCAATACTAACAACTCAAAGGATTTGATTTTATCATTGCTGGACAACTACCGAACAGTGTTGAATTATTGCATGACATGAGTAAAGATGCCCGATGTTCATTTCCAGAAACTTTTTTTGAGTTCAATCATGCGTCAATACTGAAACACTTCAAAAGGTCTCCGTTCCGAGAATTCCTGTGGAATATTTATATGGCCAACCCTGTACCATCCTTAGGGTTCATTCTGTGTAAACCTTCCTTAAACGAAAGGCAGCAAAATTGGATCTGAAATATTGAAGCTCTTCTCTTTGAATCATCTATAAAAGCTGAAAGCGTGTGTAAAATGAAACCTTTGAAACTATAAAAGAAATAAAGATGATGATGATACAAAAATACAAAATAAATGTGGGCGACCCATGCAACCCTTGGATGAACAAGAATGGGTTACAATACTTTTGACTATTTTTTTTGTTTACTTTACAAGACAGAAAAGCATTTGAGATGAGATTTCTATACTCTTGATGTGTACTAACATTACTGGAATGAATGCTAGGTGAAATCAATTATACCGAATTGTTAAGGTTTATAACTTATACACAATATTCAGAGAGTAAATGAGTCAGCCACAAAGAATCCCGACTCCCGACCTCACCCAATTTTTAAAAGTTTGACAGAAATCAGAATAACATTGATACGAAATCAGATTTGAAACTAGGAGGGAAAGAGTAAAATGTATTAAGGTCATAACTGGTTATGTCCGTTTCCACAATAAGATCAGACGAAACGCCACAAATGAAGCTAATGAAGTAAACGATAAAAGATCACTTTCAATTAGATTCACAATTCCATTCGAAGTTATACATCAATAATATTTACAAATTTCAACGGAGAAGACATCCTAATAATTGTGCTTCACTTTTATTTCTGGGTTTTTTCATATGCGTAGTTCCTACGATGTCCCTAGGAAACCGATGTGCTGCTAAAAATTTTGTGGGATTCTCGTATAAGATGTGTCAATATCATTGTGCCTACGCTGGGCGATACAACAAAGAAATTTTCCGGTGTAACCGTATGTACATTTCAGATTTCACCCAAGAATTGGGGCTTCGTGTGGGCTTCTCTTGTGCTGGTACTGCGTAGTTAGAGTGTTTGTACCTTTCAACGTGATTATTTCCTTCATCAACACTCCAAGATGTTGACTAGGTTAACGTAAAATGTATTATTCAATTATGCACAATTCTGACGGTAAATACTTGTTCAACTTCTGTCATGAACAAAACTGCTATGTGAAAGGCGCACACTACACTTTCACACTTTAAAAAGTTAATGAAGAAGCCGTAACCGTAAAACCGAACGTTCAATAGTTCCAGGCATCATTTCTTCCACAAATAAACTTGGATCTTTCGAGGACAGACAAAATTCTTGGAAAATTTGACACACGATACAAACGTGGAGTTGGTTAATTAATTATTACGAATTTCTTAGGTGCTTATTTGTTTACAATAAACTAATATGGGGCGGAATGATGACTCAAGAGGACATTTTCTTATAAAATAGAAACTAGAATTTTCTCAAGATTGTGTCAAATGAATGTAGAGCACAAACTTAAGATTTCAAAGTCAAAGTCAATAGGGAACGGACGGATCGAATGTCTTGTACTTCAACTTCACATTCTTTAGAAACACGAGGAAACCTTCCAAAAGTTGAAATTGGTTTCACAAAACTTCTTGCGGATATTCATGATATCGACAAATATGATAGTTGGTTTTTGAAAGTTCAACCCTGACGAGAAACTATGTCATTCCTAATATTATAATATACATTCCTTGTACTTCTTTCATGTCTTGCATATGTTAAAGGAGTAATGAGTTTATGTAAAACCGCAAAGAGTTTATAACCTCTGGCCCAGACAGCTGAATTTGATCCCAGACAAACTTTATAAAGTTTACCACGTACACAGGAGTTCATAATATTCCATATTGAAGTAAAATTTTCTTATCCAAAATAATGAAGTTTTACCATTTCGTCACCCACTCAAAGCCGCAACGTCACGTGTCAAGTTTTCCTGGTCATGCACTGGCAGATAGTACGAACTAATCGTAAGACTTTAGTCTAACCATTCACAAAAATATTTACTCGAAAAACTATGAATGATACTAGATAATTTACGCATAAATTTCTTGAGCATAATTTATGACTAATTATCTATTCGATGATAAGTTTGACGCTACTACGTTCGAACGACGAATGAAGTTCAAAGTACAGATCCGTCATTTTTTAATCATTTGTCAAACCAAAACAGTACAGTTCTTGCACAATATTTGATTGAATTGAGTCTAACGTCGCGTCGTTCCTTTCATTCTATGATTTGTAAAATCCCGTAAATCTTGTTCATACTCAAAGCCTCCATTCAACAGGAAGGATTGAGGGGTCAACAAAAAGTCACTTAATTATCTTGTCAAATTATTTCCCAAAAGTCCATGCACTCATGTGTTCCAACAATGTTGGGGAGACGTGTCATTTCTCACGCTTTTAATAATCCATGTGCTAAATGTTTCCGCGCACATATTCCATGGTAAAGTGCATGAACCTGAGTTGTATCAAAGAAATGATTTTTAAAACAGAACACGAATTTCGATTTGACGGAGTTCCATTTTTTTATTTCGCCTTACACGTAATTAAAATTATGTAGGTATTACTAAAATTACAAACTAAGATGCACTTTGACAACTCAAGATTTACGTTTTATTTCAACTGACATGACTGGTTTGGTCGACAAATTTTTTCTTGGAGTTGGAGACGGATTGTTGTAATCTTCAGTCTTAAGGTTATTCGGTAATCTAGAAGTTAACCCATTCTCGGGTTCACTCTCCAATTTCCTTTGATAGTCTCTCCCCGTCAAACTACCTTTCGTCCCATTAGAATTGGTAATTTGAGTTTGACCCCTTGCAGACTTGCCACTCTTTCTATGCAAACTTTCGGAAAGGATTGAGGTTTTACCATTAGTGCTGAGGTTCTCAAAACTAGTACCTCTACCATTCAGTAAAGATAAATTGTCATCCAGACCTTCATCGTCTTCCTCACTAATTCCATATTCATATCCTTCTTGAACTCCTCTCTCTTGTAGGAATTGATGTTCAAATCTATCAAAAATACTTTTGGAATGATGGGCTGGAATTCCATTCCCATATAAATTTTCCATATTCGGTTGAACTCCCACATCTTCCACGACATCTTCTTCATCTTCAGTTTCTTCTTCAGTCTCAGTCTCACTTAATGTCAAAGTGTCCGAAGTTGATGACGAAGATGTTTTACTTCTACCTGAATCCGGATGCTCAAATTCATCTTCATGAAATTCAGGTGGTGGATGAAAGAGGTCTAATTGATGTTTCTGATATGCTGGAATTTGATTAGTCAAATTATCGCCGACGGACGGTCTATTGATTTCATCCACCCACGCTTTATTATATGCTTTGAACTTTTCCATTGTAACGCGATTCTTCCACTCCACGTCATTTTCCTAAATAATTTAACGAATTTTTAATCAGTAATTCTACAAAAAATATGTGTATATGTATTTAAACTTGGACTAGTACTACTCACCAGTTGAGTGAAAGTATTTAGAACAGCTTCCGCGATTTCTCTTATTGCGATCGAGTCATCACGAAGAAGGTCAATAATTAATTGTGGAATGTCAGTGTGTTCCACGATATGTCTTCTTGGTTTTTCATGTTCACAGAATTTATAGAAAGCAAAGAGGATTTGAACTGTTATGTCTGGATCTATATTATTGGACATTGAGCACAAATCGTAAAGGAGCTCCAATAACTCTGCTTGAATAAGATAACAAGCACAGTCAGCATCTCCGGCACAAGTTCCAATGAAGATGACCACTTCGATCGTAGCTGTTTCTGTTTGACCTCGCTCTTCTGAACATAACAAATTAAAAAAATAATACTTTTAGATTTTAGAAAATTAATAGTTTGGTGATATCACTTTGTTTTAATACCTCCAGGTGGCCTGCGAGAGTTTGGTGTAACTTGAAGTATTGATTTGATCCAGGGAATTAAGTCACACGCTTCAAGGAGTTTCTTAAAATCTAAATCTGGAATGCCCAAATTCCCTAGCGTTCCAATGCATTCTATAGCAAATTGTTTATTTGGAGCGTTGAGGATTGCACGGGCAATGTCAGGGATGAGATCAAGAAAAATATTTTTTGTAGGTCCTTCATGCTCAGCTAATTTTCTTATAATTTTCATTGTCAGATTGTCTTCGTGTTTGAATGCCAGTTTCAATAGAACTGGTAGTCCACCGTTTCCACAAATTATTTGACAACAACGTTTACTGCTTGCCAGGTTCAAAGTTAGTGCTCTAGCCGTAGTGTCGAATGAGTCTTCCGACGTTTTTGCTAGTAGTTGTAGTATCTGAAAACATTGCCGATTCAAAATTTAAAAAATTACATGTCAACACTACGGCTCACATAATCATACGAAGCATGTAATTTAAAAAAAAATTCTTACGTATCCAATTGTTCCCGTCCCTGCAAATTTTGGACGGATTCTATCGTCCATTGAAAAATTATACAGAAGTGGGACACAAAGTGGTTGTATATCTTCAACATCTGTTGAATACAAAAAATTTAGTAATGGTATTCGTGCAATATATGCAATTCTAACTTGATTAGAACATTAACTAGAAAATACTGACTTAGAAGCGCAGCAGTCTTGCTTAAAAGGTCACATTTGAGCATTTTGAGTCGAAGTCTGGAATTAAAACTCAGGTTGAACAGTAACCCAAGGAGAGGAGCCAAAACGGCTTTGGGTGAATTTTCTTCCACCATGATTTGAAGGGAGTCAATGACATCTAAGGCTCCCATTTGAACGTTTGCTTCTTTAAAGGCTGACATGACTTTTAGAAATGATACGACGGTTATGATCAATTCAGTGTTTTTTCGGTCCAGGCAAGATATGAGAAGTTTCACAATCCCACGCCTCACAATTTCTTTCATGAATGCAGGTGTTTCTGACAGGAGTCTGATTAGGTTGAATCCGGCTGTTAAAAATTTTCAATATTAATTACATATTTTTGCTTAGTAATTGTACAAATACAAAATTAGGAATCCCACGGAATATCGTGTCAGGTATACGGTCATTTTGTACTTACAACATAAAAGCACATCTTGTCTTGTAGTTAATTCCGCGAATTTTGCCTTCATTTTCTCATACTCTATTTTAATTTTTGTGGACGTCTGTTGAGGATTTTTGGCCAATTCTTTTCTGAAATGAATCTCATCCACCCATTTATCAAATCGAGTGAGTTCATATTCAACAATGTCCATGAGAAGAGAACATATTTTATTGGAAATAAATGCTGGATGAAAATTTCTGTAATTAGCGAATGACAAACTTATGGACAAAATACTCGTTGTCAAATCCAATGATTTTTTATAATCCTCTCGTAAAGTTCGGAAGAGAGCATTCAGAGCTGACTCTATAAATAGAGAAAAACACTAGTTTGGATTAATTTGATAATTTGATTAGCATCACATCGCTAATGCGTACGTACTAGGAAAAGTTTGAATGAATTACGATGACGTACCATGTTCATAGATTTCAGGTAAATTCTCAGCAGTGCCGGCAAGTTTTGCTATGCATCTTGCACCTTTGACCTTGTCTGGAATTTGTTCGTAAAGTAGTTCTACGTAATTATCCAAAGACTCCATACTTATATCCCGTAGATCCGTGTCAGAATCAATTCCATTCAAACTCTCATCTTCTTCAAAATAGTCTGGGAAAGTGGGAATGGCGTCTTCACTCGAGCTTCTTCCAGAGTGACAAACGAACCCATTTTCATTGTACTTTCTTCTCTTGATTGCTTCAATCGCTGTCATCAAATGACCGATGAGGTCTTCCTCGATGTAAGGGCATTTTTCTAGTACGTCGTCCATCACAGCAGACACATCCGTGAAATCGTTCATAGCGTCCAGACGGATCACTTTTCGAAATTCCTATATATTTTGATAACATTAAACTCACAGGGCGGTTCATAACTAATTTCGCACCATATCCATGCCACGGACTTTAGGTGACTAGAAAAAACTAATGGTGTACATTTTGTAGAAAAAAAGTGGTATCGGCATTTAGCCATCCGTTCTGTGAATCGCTTAGCCGCAGGGGTTACCCAATGTCTCAGGTAAAACAGAAACAACACAATACATAGGAAATACTGGGTCGTTTGCCGGATTCTGGACAAAATTTTCTACAAAATGCATACGCACATCGATTTCCTGGAAACCCACATGTTTAGTCTGTGGGAGGGTGAGAGATTCTGGGGCACCCTGTACATTATACAAAAATTCGAACGATTATCAAACCTTTGTCTCTTCTGCGATAATTTGACGACATAACGAGTCAGCAACTTGGACAGTAATTTCTCCTCGAATCAATAATGCCCTTCTTCGTAAATGTGGATCAAATCGAAATATTTTGTATGTTCTTGTCACAGTATCACCCTTGCTGTATTTTGAATCATAAAATACAATAGAGTAGATTCTTTTTTAAATTGTACAAGTTTATTATGTTTAAGCTAAAATAGAAACTTACAGCTTCGACCTCCGTTGAGTATCACTCATAACTTTATCGATATTAAGATTAAATTGTCATACAAAAAGAAGCGACAACAATAGCGGCGCTTTGTAAAAATGATGATCTTCGTGGTTCAGACAAAATTTCAACTTGACCCCGAGAATGATCAGGACGATGACTTTCTCCAGTGATACTGTTTAGCTTTACCCTTACGAAATGTTGTCATGGCACATTACTGCGTGTAAGTCCAGGAAATGTGTGTCCTTCGTAAGACTCCTAACTTAAGAATGCCCTTTAAGACGGACGGTTCAAAACTACTTATAATTTATTCAGTCTTTTCTAGAGTATTAACTGTGGTCTGGTACATACGTAATGTTTGGACATACGCGGTTATTTCAGACTTTTCATTTGATCAATTTATCGATTGAAAATAAACTGGCACGGTCTGCTCCTGTTTGCTCAATACATACATGCACAGCACAACATACATACATGACTGCTTTCCGTTCCCGGGTATTACCGGGTACCTGGACATTGGACCCGGGTGGAAGGATAATTGGCACATGAGAGATGAGAGTGAAGCATTAAGTCTGTCTGTTCACGAGTTTCTCAATTTGCCGACCTCCAAGATGAGACGACATTACCGACATCGTTACAAATAATTAATGATATGCAAACCTTCAGAATCCATTCGAACTGAAAGTTGGCCTAATAAGCCAGCATTAAGACAAAGCAGAGCAGAAGCATTCGATTTCCAATTCCCACACGAACTTGGTAAATTCTTACCACTAATCAATGCAATGTATTGATGAAACTCAGTGAGCAAGAACGAATATGCCTTTTTCCTTATTATGCCTGTTCAATGTAAAGGGTTCTATACAACAAACGTCAAGATGATTTGTACAGGGTAGCCCATAATAAAACATTGCACATAAGCAAGTCCACAGAGTGAATCACATTCAGTTCATTCTAGTATACAAGTAACATGTGTCCAATTTTCTAATCGAAGTGAGAGTTCGATTCCACTTTGACAATGTATAAAATGTGTCGCTAATAATCACTGCAACGGATACCTTCGCCGTGCTAACTCATTCTCTACAAAAATATGCAATACTGTTTGACTATGTCTTTTACGCGAATGTTAATTAAATGACTCATGTATTTACCGATTTTCGGAGGTACTGAACACAAAACGGACTCAGGAGGTTTAAATTCAAATAGGGTTCATCTGAAACTGATCCTCGTCGATCGTTAATTTTTATATCTGATCTAATCTGACCGATGAGTGCATAGGGCCTATGGGACAAGCTAATCCCAAATTCCAACTTTTAAAACTACAGTTGTTTCGACGATACTGATTTTATCCACCCGAGCTCGGAAGAATAAATAATAAAATACTAATCTTCATTTTTCTTTCGAGTGCATTACAATTTTTCACACTGAATAATTTATATATTTCTATAATTGTGCCGTCATTAGATAAAGTTTACATGCGATAGTAACTACACACATGCGAATTACGAAATAATAATGCATTAATTAAATGTACATTTATAAACAGGTCAACAAACAAAATGTGTAACAAAGAACTCCGTAAAATTAACTTCTGAAGCATTTCTCATGTGGAGTGGGTCATTCAGGAAGAATTGTAAAGAGGAACTTTATCTTCAGCAACAGGTAAGATTGCTGCCATACGATCTACTCCCCTTTGAATAACCATGGCACGAAAAACCATTAGACTTGACAGTGCTGACAGAATAATCATAAACATGAACATGGCACCCCATCCGTATTTGTCCGAAATAAATCCAACCACTGGTCCTTCCAATACTGCTCCCATTGTTCCAACACCATTGATTAGTCCAGTCACGGCAGCCTACAAATAAAATTTAAAAGAAAATATTCAAAAAATTGAAAAATCAATTTGGAATTATGGAGATGGTTCTTAAAAATTAACTTACACCACTCTTCATTCCATTTGCTTCACCCATTTTCATAGAGACAGACCCCGCCAAAAGAGAATCAGTCCCACCATTTGTAGCTCCAGCAATGAACATGAAGATTGTATTGTGTAGAATTCCCCATTGGGCTGTCAGTGCGAATAAGGCAATACTGATAGAGCTGATCGTAACAAAAATCCACATTCCCAAAAGTGTATTCTTTTTAAACTTTCGATCCAAAATTACACCGATCAAAGGACTTCCGACACTCCCTCCAATATCAAATACAGTTGAGAAAAGTCCAGCTTGAGCCACAGAATACTGGAGATAGTGAACGAGATACATTGGTAACCACAAGAACATGCAATATCGAACCATTTTGAGGGACATGACTGTCATTGTGATTTCAAAGACTGCAGGAATCCGCCAAAGTTCACAGCATGTTTTTCTCTCTGCAGTTTCTTCTCCAATGATCTTTGACCCACTGATAACATCTTTTCCAGGAATAGCCATGTGTTTCTCTTCTGGACTCAAGAGAACACAATAGACAAGGAGACCAAGGGCGACTGCGATGACTGAAGAAGGGACATGTACCATTCTCCATCCATATTGAGATTGCAAATAAACTGCCAATGCAGTTCCGGCTGCTCCACCCACAAAGACAGAGGTTGAGAGGAATCCAATGGTGGAATTCAATTTTGCGTCTGGATACCATGCACAGAGGGCTTTACAACAGGCAGGCCAACAAGGACCTTGCATTCCACCATTGATCAACATAATGACCAAAAGCATAAAATATGAATTCCAAAGTCCAAATGTAAACATGGCTGAGCCGGCGACAGAGAGACAAAGGGCTATTGTCAGTCTTGGTCCAACTCGATCACCCAAACGACTGATGAAGATTTGAACTATTGAGTAGGGGAGGAGTAGTGCAACGTCCAGTAATCCTAACTGGGTTTTACTCACTCTGAATTCAGTCTCAAGACTAGGTTTTATCACCCCGAGAGGTTTTCTTAAAAAATAAACGACAGCGTAGGAAAGCCATGTTGTGACAAATATAATGATTTGTTGTCTTTGAAGTGTTATTGAAGCCATCTTTTTCTCCACCACACACAGCAACGTCCAAATCCAAAATCAAATTTCCAAATCCAATTCCCAGGTAGGGATTATTACTTTTGTGTACTTTTCTAGAAAACAGATGAGCAAAAAAATTAATCAACCTATACAATAATTTGAAAATCATATATAAGTGTGGAATTTCAAACAATCATTTTCTGACACCTAATAATCTATTTGACACAATTTTAAATTATTCAACACCCACTACCCACATTATTTGAGATTTTTGTCATTCTAAAAACAAGAGTTAGAATGAATTGAATTGAACTCACCTACTGGAGTGATGAACGGTCGGTGTTCAACACAAAATCACCTGTTACATTCTGAGTAATGTTAACCTGATGTTCTGTTTTCTAAAAAATAGAAAAACACGTCATTTAACTTTAAAATTCAAACAACTTTCCAATCCCAGTCTCTTTTTGGGAGAAATTTTAAAATCCGCCACCTCAATTGGGAAAATTCCTTATATTCGGTGTTCGAGGGAGCCACTGCCACACTCAACACAAACTCGGAACGTCCCGTTCACAAATTCCCAATTCCCAAGAACATCTTTTTTAGTCCGGTTTTACGGGCCGGCCGGGCCGGGGAAAAACCAGGGTTTATTAAATTAATGCTGAAAATTCTGAAATGAAAGTTTTAGTAGAAATTAAATAGAATTCTTTAAAGCCCACCATTTAATATAACAGTTGTTCTTTTTTACTCACTCCGTCCAAGCGGATCAATTGGGTGGTTGCAATTCATTTACAAACTGTGTAATTTTGTAACACGTCAATAAATGTATGATTGTGACCGGGAAGGTGTAATTAATAACATTCTTTATTGAAAAATGAAACTAATTGAAGTTATAAATTGCACTTTTAAAAGTACTTGACCAGTACCGGCATCGCGCATCGGCGCGTGTTGACACGGCCCATGTTAAACATTACAAAATTGCTTGGTCCGGAAGTTTTGCATACTTGTACAATGTTTGAACACTTTGGAATACCAATCTAATAAAGAATTAAATTAAACGAAAAATGTTAACGTAACATCGGCCGAAATGTCTTACTTACAAGGGAAAGTCATTACTTCCATACCACTACCTGGGCTGGTCCATGAACTAATCTAATTTCGTCTCTTGAAATCATAAATGTGGCCCACTCCAAGGGGTCCAGAATTTCGAAGCGTGCGTCGTCCCCAGTGCCACTTTTAAAGTAACGTAAACTTTGGCAAGGGGATCCATTACAATTTGACATTTTCTATTTCATATTTCCGTAAAATTTATTTATTTGATTTCAATTTTGGACGGCTTTTTTAAGCGGACGGCCTACCCCTGGGGCCAACCTCGACACACCGGGCCTGTAATTGACCCAAAGCCTGACACCATGCAATGGTGCAAGTGCAAAGTGCGCCCAATACCTCAGACATTTATAAGATAAAATTCATACGGTGAACTGGAAGAAAGTATTCAAATTCCGTTTTGTACTTTTCCCTCTAATAAAATTGATTAGAAGTAATTAGAACAGTCAAACCAGTTAGCAGTTCAGAGAAAAGTAGAATGTCACGTACAATTTCGTGCTATTGAATAAATTTATTCTGTGAGCTAAAGTAGACTGAAAAAGCATATTTGAACGTTTTACAGGTTAAGTTGCATTTGCATTCCATTGGGTCAACAGAAGATACCTTCTGTAGTCAATCCGAGTTCGGATGAAGTCCATGCATGCCAAATAATAAGAAAAATAATGGCTACCATTATCACGTCGGATTGTCCGTTTAAAATTATTAAAGATTCAATTTTTTCGGCTGGCCAGAAATCCGTAACATTCAGAAAATCTGGAGTATATTTTGCATTATCTTTGATCTGCAATAAAAGTTCAATTCGGAACATGGCCGTGTCTGTCCATGGGGGAAAAATTTCTTTGCTTGGAGGCTCGCTTATTCACACACAACACGACGAGACAGCGCAGCTTTCACGAAAAAAGAAATAAAGAAAGGGAAGATACGAGGGTTGGCCATCGCATCGACACAAGCCAAGCTGGCTTTCTCTTCCCCATATTGACTTTTCTACTCTGTCCCTAGTCCCTGTCATGTCGTCCAATGGTCCATTCCACAGTCCATAGTCCAAACTGAAAAGACTTCCACTGTCTTATTACCGGGCCAAGATCTGATTCTTCTGTCTGATTTTTTGTTCCATTGATTCTTCATTCCAGATTTTTGTAGTTCAAATTCTTCATACCAGATATATTTTGCAGGATGAACTTTTCGGCTCGTAGAATGCACATTTCTTAGGATGACTGCTTTCAACTTTTTCAAGTGCAGTCTTTTCATTTCGTAGCAAGACATCTTATTTTTGACTGAAGAGTTTCCTAGCCCGAGGTACACTTTCGTATGTAAGGAGTTTCGGAAAATGGTGCGAATTTTTGTATTAGTATGCACAGAGAGTTGATTAATATTCTTCCTGATTTGCCTTCTTTTTTTGTTCGTTATAATAATTTTGATAAATATTCCCATTGACAAAGTAGTGACCAACACCCGAATATTCTGAGCGTTTAAGCCACATTGCTTCCTTAACAAAATAGTCGACGAATATTCCACGCCTTCGAAAGTTGGAAGGAACACAATAGCATCTTTCATACGTAATCTTTATCCAAATGCTTTCTCTTCGTTTCTCCGACTTTCTCCTACCACGCCAAATGCCATGCCATCGCCATACAGTCAGTTCAATACATGTAATACTGACTCCAACTCCAGGAGCTCACTTTGATCTACCGAACTGAATAAAACGAAGGAGACAACTGCTATTTCAGTATACTGACATATAGTCCAGACTCAGAGACGTCGTCCTGATGTAAAAAGAATTCAAAGTGCAATTTATTCTCGTTGGAACCAATGCAAGAGACTGCACATGTTACTATGCATCCACATGTAGATCCAAGGAAGCCTTACTT
>JAQGCB010000578.1:0-20476 GCA_034698835.1 Protaphorura tricampata
ATCCGTAGTTAGTACCACTGGAGTTGCATTATTCCACACTGGTAGAATCAACTCGTCAGTCTAGGCTAATTACGTACATAACTTGTCCTCATCCACTGACACGGACAAATCCGTCGATTTGTTATGATTCTTCACTGCTGGTGTTGTTTTCGTTTTCGTCTTGTTTTTGACCATGTCATGTGTTTTTTTCGGCGACAGTAGGGTACTATGGTCTGAGTCGGTTCTTTTGAAAAGATTAGCATATATGTTTGAATAAGACTTCATTTCAGAATGGAGAGCAAGCATGCGGTGCGGTAGGATGCGTGTAATGAGCTGAGTAATTATTAATGTGGACGCGTGCAAATGACTGAACAAGTTTATAAACTAACCGCCGACATGTACCTACGGAATACATAATTTACGCACATGTACATATTCATATTTATACATATAGGTACATACCCGTATTTTGGTACTCGACAAGGTTTACTGGCACGATTTACTGGCATGGTTTTGTTGAATACAAAGGTTTTGGCGAGAATAAATAAAACAAAGGGAATTTAACCGGAAGGTTTCATGGAGAGAACCACCAGGCTGGCTTTTAGTAATTTATCGAGGAAATTTGAATGGAATTAAAGCTAACCAAAGAGCAAACTGTTCATTTACAAGCACTCACAACTAACGCACACGTATTAATATAAACATGGGCGGATATATTCTCCTGGGTTTTTTGAAATGTCATTCCAATATTACGTCGTATTCTCCAGGGATATTGCTATGAGATTTTCCGAAAGGCTAGGGTGTTCTGTTTCCCACATAAACGAGAATGGTGCTTGTTTTAAAGCAAAATGGCTAGTTGTAAATTAGAAATGATATTTTTAAATTTGACAGGAATTATTTTATAAAATGTGGTTCGCTGACCTGAGCCTGGGCAATTAATTTCGTTTTATGAACCTAATAATAGGAATTGTGCGTGAATGCGTAATAAGCGTTGGTGCTTACGAACTTGGTTGATCTTTGGTTTTGGTGCCTGACCGGGAAAGATAAATAAGGATTTTAGACGTACCAACTCCACCCTAAGCTCTAGCATGCTTGCCAAAAACACACACTCATGAGGATTGAGGACAGAAAGCAATAACAAAGTGTGGTCACTAAATGAGATACTGCTGTCAAGCGTGAAAATCCTATTGTGCTTCATTAACAGTTTTAAACCATGTGTGGCGTACATGCATGAATGCATAGTTTGTTTGTTTGCCCTTGGCTTTGATCAACATTGACTATTTTCGTTTATTTAACTTTGTTTGGGGTTCAGGCTATCGTGGTCTACTAGTTTTGTGTTAGATTTCACGGAAAGCATTTAATGCATAAAATTCCAGACATTTTGTCAATAAAAGGGCATTAGATTTCTATCGTAAGAATTCATTTCCTGGTTTGACCGCTACACTCGTGTACCTTCTGTCCAAGAAATAAATTCGATGAAAAGAAGACCCTATGAAAGGTTGGGATGGATATAAGCTGCCTGAGTACACCTGTGCCACTGAAGGATTTCCATTCCTTGAAGAAAATCTCTTGCAATGCAATCCAAAAGAATTTTTACGGCGTCGAATTTACTTCCAAGTAAAGTCCAGTCGGTCGGTTGGTTCAGTGAAAAGGAAACGAAGATAGTAATGTGACGCGAACGCGACTAAACTGCCATTGGAATGTGGAAGTCTCCAGACTGGAGAGGATGCCAGAATGTTGGCCAGGCCAGGCCTGGGCAGTAATATTGAAACCCTTTGAGAATGGAATTGTTCGAATCCTATTTCACGACTTGAAAGAAGCAGGGGTAGGACAGGAGTATAGGCTAGGACTGTCATAAAAGAACAGGAAATTGGTTCATGTTCTCATGGAAACCCGATTTTCGTCTGCCATTCATTGGCACGGCCCTGTATTGGTATTCGTGGGCATTGATGGGCATTCAAAGTGTCATTCTATAGTGTCATTCCCTGCGGCGGCTTATGATGAGATTGGTGTTAAGAATTCAATTAAAGAAAATGTTCCGTTTAGTTGGATTATCAATATTTTGTTAATTTCACATTTAATTTTTATTAGTGTTACATATGTCTCAATGGCACGCACATTCCAGTCCTTACAAATTTTTAAAACAAAACTTCGACTTACGTACATGCTCGCCCTAAGGAAGGCGGACATGATTTCTAAAACAATAAATGTACGGAAAAATCTCCCCGTTTGGAATTTCGAAACAAATGCAAATACTCTCGGGATCCTGTAGTTTTAAAATCCAGCTCTAATGCATATCTGTTCATAATACAGTTGGTTTTCCCAAGGTCTAACATCCCATCTATCTCTCACTTAATGAATAATGTGACGGAGCCATTGAGATTAGCAAGGAATTTATCTATTCTTTCGTTTCACTTTTTCTGTCTTTCCAACTGTGTAACCTAAACCTTTAGTAGCACTCAATGAAATCTGATAAGCCTCCTTTCCTTTCACTCTTACTTTCTCCTTGACTCTCATTTAATTTTACTTTCTCTGACGAACGAGAATAATCTAGGGTGAAGTTCCCTTTTCAAATGTACCTATTCTTGTTTCCTTCCATCCTTGTCAGTCAGAAGTGCGTAGTCTGATCAGATTTTAATGAGATTCCTTTTTATTCTTGGAACCTAGCTCTTGTGTTAGGAGAGGAACAGGATCTTCTCCTGTCACGTGCTTCGTTCGTGTCCTTACCCGTCACCTTGACACTTGAACAGGGTGATTCATAGCCCTTGTCTTTTTAGCTAAAACTTAATTTTATTTTTATTTTGTGGCACCGTCATAATCGTGGCAATGGCAATGGAACGAAATATACGAATCACCCTGTAAAGTGATTAAAAAAAGTAGTTCTCAAGAATATGAAGAGTACGTACACGCACAGTCGCTCCTTTCTTTTGGTAAAGAGAATTCAAAGTGCCTTGCTAATATTTGCAAGGTGAAAGCTCAGCTTAGAAATCAAATTAAAATGAAATGAGACTGTGGAAGTTGTCTTTATCTCCAGGAGCTTTCACCGTGTGTCATTTCCTTCAGGTTTCTAGTCTAGGTTCTGAGTATTTAAGGAATGACAAATTAAAAATAAAAGAAATTGAAATATCTTTGTTTTAGTCACTTTTACTCAAATTAATGAGTTTCTAGGCTTCTTCTCCTCGTCAGGGCAAGTCTAATTAATATCCTAATTAATTTTGGAGAAGTAAACATGTTCGTGTTCAAATTAATTTTGAAACAGGGTATGTCCAAACTTTTTCTGGTTCGCAGCGTTGTTGATTTCTAGCATAGTAATACCTGTGGAATTCGAACCAGTTCCTCACTCATGTAGTACGACACTACATACACTATGCTATTCTACACTTCACTAGCCGACCAATTTTTCTCCTAGTTGTTGAAATGAATAATGTTTTCAACTCTTCGGGGCAAGGAGGAACAAAAGTTTAACGTTTTATCCTGGCCCTGCTTGAATCCAACTATATACATTTACATAAACGCATGACGCTTCCATAAAGTTTCGCCATACTTTATTCGTCATCTGAATTTGTGGCCATATCTCATCTCACAACGACGAGTTGAAGTGCATGTGTAGAGCAGTATGTCACGTGTAATGTGAATGTGACTGTTTTAGAGGAGACACTAAAATTTCTACGCCTTCTAAACTTTCTCTAATGCACCGGAATGAAATCAATGGAAATTCAGTAAATACATGTACTATACTTGTACAACGGGAAACAAGAATTTGCAATTAAGTATCGTAGTGGCACGTCCATGTTCAAAAGTCCAACTTTTGATTTTGCCCGGGCGGACTTTAGAAAAGTTAATGTTGATGACTTTGTGTCGTCATTCATTAGGAGAGTGATAAATGAGTCCAGGTCATGTCTTACACTACGACTACTGCTACTACCGCTATTGCTATCGAGTTTTGTGATATTGTATTTTCTGTAGAGGTTTTGCCCGGAATAAAGTTCTCCTTAGTTTTGTCAGTCTGCCGAATGGAAGCGTAGAGAATTGGAGAAGTGTCGCTCTTGAAATGCTTCCCGAGCAAGATGTAACACGAAAAGCCTTGATGTGGTTTTCATAGATTGGAAGAGCGGTCGTTTTAAATGGGTACACTTCAGTGTCGAAATGTAATAATTATATTTCTGCGTCTCTTCCGACATATGCAAAAAATTCCTGTTGCAAAGTTTCACTATTCTGCTTTCTCCGTTCGATTTATGTTGTGAGTTGTGACTACATTTCGCTGCGAACACAATAACCCATTCGTCCGAAAGAATCGAGAAGTACAGAAATGACTAATTATTTCTTGAAGGCTTTTACGAAATATTTTATATGTAGGAGTTCGTTTAGGAATTCAAGATATTCAGCCAGGATAAGTACACCATTTCTCAGTTGAGGAATGCGTGAGAACAGAAGCCAAAAAAATTGGCTTCTGGGTAAACATGACGTAACACGGTGAGTTATGATGACCTCTTGAGACTGGCATGCATCTACCATTCCTGGAAATGTAAAATTGTTGTTTTTCTTGATTTTATCCTCAAGTCAAAACAAGGAGGGAGGTTTGTTCATTCGTTCATTCGTCGTGTTGTGTAGTTCAGTAGTTTAAATTATATGCACGAGGGAAGTCTTTCGCTTGCCATTCAAGTCATTAATTGTGGATAGGAGTCTTTCAACTGTGTCAGTTCACAGTGAATGTGTGGAGTCGAGCCGGGAGCCAAAGTCGGGTAAAATCCACAAGACCCAGGAGTATTATCGTAAATATTTGCCAAAATACTGGGATGCGGACGCTTCGGCATATAGCCTCATCGTGTTTCTCATGTTCTACTCTATGTTGTGTTTTGAATAGACGAAAAAGGATCTGCTTTCCCCATCATCATCATCATCGTCATCATCCGCCCTCCTAATAGTTTAGTTACTCTTCAGTAGATACACAACACATAGACATTTCGTCCTACTTTATTTACACAAGTCGCAGGGAACTAGTCAAATCAGGTCAGAGGTGGGCACTAGACTGTCAAATCGCATATTTAATATACGACGAGGGCTAAACGGTTGTCTTCCTTGTATAAAATTCGGAGAAAATAGACGGAAGAAGCAGTTCGTCATATTAGTTGGGGGAGGACCACCAAAACTACCACATAACGAACGGCAGAACTTCGTACAAATGTGAACAAAAATGCATTTTGTCTGGAACACATCTCTCAGTACAAATGTAGAACATCCATGCCCACAGCACTCAACTGTGCTGAACTGATTTCCTTTACAAAATGGTGGTAGTGAGTCAAGTCAACTGATTGTCAGCAAGGCTGGATTGTAAACTCCTTCACTAAATTGTGACGAGTGAAAGGATCTCTTGGCAATTTTCCCACCTATTTGGGCATACAGTTCCAGTTCGGAGTATTTTAGTTACGGGTAGGTACTACTTGAATACGCGTAAAGCAACCAAACGCTGATAACAACGATGAAAGTATCTGAGACAGGCCGCGGAAAAGTCGACGAATAAATCTAAGGAAGAGTGCCGCACTTGCTGACAATATTTTATGATAACAATGTAGAACTCGTTAAAGTGTTGAGTGGTTTCGCAAGCTTGTTATGTTTAGATGAGGTACAGGGGTACCATATCGGTACGATTTGCACTATTGGAAAATAATAGCGTGGTTTAGTTTTGACAATTGATATTGATATTTTCCCTAGCAGAAACGTCGACGAGTGCATTGTAAGTGTTGTATTGCAAAAAGTAATGAGCACGCAATCGAATCGAATAATAGGAGAACACAAAAAACACTCGTGTGAAGGAAGTTGGATTATTTGTGTCAAACCGGGCACGCGAAAGTAACAAAAATAAAAGGCTAACGAAAGTACTTGTATGGTGTGGCTCTCATAGTGAACCCAATTGTATTTTGCCTATTTTTTCACCAGAAACTTTAGTAGTAGAGTTCCAGTAAAGTAAACCTATAAAGTATTTTCATTTGCGTTTGAATTCAATATTCCATTCAACCAAAGTATGATACGGTTTGCCTTTTGCGCTAATGGAAATAAATCCACAGAATTTTTATTTTATTTTAAGCCTGTTGAAATTTACAAGTGAAATCACTACACTACAACTGAGATGGGAATTCTGAGAATCACTGATGTAATTAGGTTGTCGTTGTAATTTGTTGAATGATTTTTTATATGCCCGGCTTTAATTTCAATCATTTTGGGTGTAGAATTTACAAAACACGTAACTCATTTGTTTTAATTAGCGGGAGGAGATTGGTTCAGAAATAGTTACATAGAACGTACACACGGGAGAGCAAAGAAAATACTCTCAATTATTATGGGAATTTGCCTACCAAATTCTATGGAGGGTCGTGTGATCAACAAAATATAGTTGCAACACTGTGAATCTGATCTAATGGACTGCTGGAGAAAAGTACTGGGATTTTTACTCGAAAGAAATAGTTCACCCTGTATTGCGCGCTGCGTTTACATTTGATTTCCATTATAAACACAACACACAAGAGAGAAAGTGAAGTTGATTAGCCAAGCCACAGAGATTTCTGGTTTGCATTTTGCATCATTCCTACGTGATCCTTCATTCCATTTTGGCCATGGAGTAATTTGAGCTAGGATTTGGAGTTAGGTCGACCTTTAAACTACAAGAGTGAAAAGAGAGTGATTACTGGTGAGAGTGTCGAGTGACAGATAAATAATGACTATGGAGCAGTCAAATGACAGCCCTCAACAAAGCATTCGTGAGTTATCCTTTTGTTTTTAGGAGGAAACTCCACATGAGAGATTATCTGTACACAACAAAACCGAAGGGGGACTTGGAGTCACCATTCAACCAACTCAACTGTGAACACTAAAAAGCATTTGACTTCTTTACATTCATTTCTACATTTAGGTTTACGTTTACGTGCTCGTGTCATATTTGTCTTTTACACGACGAAAAAAAATTGTAAGAGAGACTTTAAGTCTTGTCGTCATAAAATTTCTGGCTTTAAACTCAGATGCACAATTCAGGAATTTGGTGGATGCATGCATGTGAACAAAGCTAATCCTCTTTGAAATATTTATTAAGGAGACTTTTACAAGTGTGAACAGGTAGCAGCATGCACTATGTGCATGTGCATGCAAACGGTTAAAAGTCGTCTATCCCTAAAAACTACAATCGCGTAAACGTTATGTGCTTTTTTTATTTTTGTACGTCTGTCATAAAACCGGTCGAGTGTCTCATAACTTTGCACTTCGGACGTGTTGTATTTTGGAAATTGGATAAGGCGTTAATACCAGTTTAGTACGTGCGTTTGCATGTTTACGTATCGCAGACTACAATTGTATTGTAATATCCCTAGAACTAAAATTTTTCTTGTCGTTTAACCCAATCCGCCTACCTGGACTGGTTTATTTTTATATTTTGGAAGTAAACACGATGTCATATAAAATACGCACACACATATTAATCGCCATTCTATCTAAGGCAAGGTAAAACATCGGCTCGTACTTCTGTCTGATTTAGTTTCCATTTTAGCCTATAGCCCTAGTAGAAAAATGGCAGTAGATAAAAACACGTCTACCGCAATATTGAAAAATTGTCAGTCTGCGGAGATACATATTATACAACTCCGAGTTTAATACCATTTTAATTAAGACGGATTATATTGAATTCATACAAACCTTGTAATATGTGAGCGTGCAACGTTTTTGGAATTCGCGTCTGAAGAAATCAACTTTCATTTGTGACCAGGCAATCCAGACAAAGTTAGAAACTATTTGGTTTCGACGTAAAACTACTACTACGTAGTCAATTTATGATTTGGCTTACTGCCAACCACATATGCATATTTTATATGCGAGATAACCTCTTAAGTAAAACTTTGATAAAATCGACATGATTTTTTAAGACCGATTCTGATACCACCAATTCGGTTTGGATCGATTAATTAAAGACCTTCCCCGGATGTATGGTACGGCGTACGGACTAGGGACTTTACTTTCTTTTCTTTGGACTTTGGACAGCGACGGGCCGTCCTACATAAACTACTGAAGAAAAGTTTTGAAAATAAGTTATTTTTTTTTCTGCCGTCGTAAGCCAAAAAACTCGCTCTCCGTCATTTCAGTATCGGCCTTGCCTACTTTCCCCGCCAGGATTATGAGTCATAAAAATGGCAGCAGGGTATAAACATTTTCTTTCGTAGTTTTGATAGAACGTCCCAGCTACCCCGGAGCGCGGATTTTACTTTCAAGTGAGAAATTTCCTCCTTCGTTTTTTTTTATTTCATTTATTACTTTGCCATTAAACTAATAAAATGAAAGTTTTTTTTTGTGTGTGTCTGGGTACGCATGCATGGTGTCATAAGATTGTCACTTGACTGTTTGAAATTTCCTTGACTTTCAACTTCTTTTGCAAAATTTACATGGATGTAATACGTAACGTAGAACTTTGCCATCTCAGGAATGGGTTTCGCGCTCAGAATGCAAAAGCACGACAAGGTTAAATGTATGTATGTATGTCATGCATTTTTTTTCTAGGGCCGCCAAACCAATCTCGTGCAAGATGTCAAATATATGGAAGGCATGCATGCGTATAAAAATGAAATCTGCCCTTAAAAAGTTGGTTTCTCTCCAAAATCCATTCAATAGTCGGCTCAGGGGCTCTGGATGAATAGGAATGTGAACATTTTATGAATATTTAGGCTTGTTCTTTCTATCTATGAGGATCCGGATATAACATGTTAGAGCATGCCTCCATGTCTAGCCCTGGATCAACTCCAGTGTAAGAGAATTCAAATATTCGGTTTCCTTGAACCCAAACCCTTCGTCACAAATGCAAATTCTTTTAGGAAGATCGCAGGGCAGAGTCTAAGCGACCGCTCATCTGGTCGGTCGACCAGATGACTAAAGTAAAAGAAAGTTCCCTAAGAAAATTGCAGAATTATTTTTAGAATTGATCTGATCTTTGCGTAGTACCAGAGTGCGTATATTTTCCTTACCATGCTCACACACACGCACGTATGTACATACGTACGTACGAACGAACTCGTATAACGAGAGCCTGAACTACATTTCCTCCTTGGAGAAAGTCTGGAGATTCGAATAAATCGAAGACAGTGGAAAATGTGTATGCTCCAAAGAAAGCTCTTCAAAATTGTATAAATCGAAATTCAAGACAATAGGAAGGAATGAAAGCCGTACATATGCAAAAGCCCCGTTTACTCACCCATACCACTATGTTTATTTGAAGCATTACTTGGATTCAAACGGTAATACGAGAACGTACGTACGTACTATGCGCAATGGTGGAAGAACGGGAATGAAGGAATAAATCAAATTCTTTCACGTTTTGCATACATATTCCTTACTGACTTGAGATACTAGGTTACCTAAAGGAGACGGCGAGACTATTTCAGTACAGAATTTCACTTGAGAAGGAGAGAAAATCGGAGAAAACCTGCAATACAAGTAGTGCAAACTTTCACACTACAAGATTGGTATATGTTACCGCAATTTACGATTAGCAAATCGGATCAATACCAAATAACAGATATTACCTTTCCGTTTGCCATATGCGAGGTCACCCTAGTAGTAGGAAAAATCCGGGGCAAAGAGTTTCTTTAATGAATTGACACGAAAAGATAGGCTCAGATGCCCAAACTAGCCCATCTGTAAAGAAATGCTAGATTTCCATGAATCAACCATAACATAAATACTAGGTTGGATCAGTAGTCAAACATAGAAAAGTAGACACGGTGATATAATCTTACACGTATAAGCGGCTTCTTGAAATTGCAATGGCAATCCATCTTAAATTCTACAATGACTCCGTGAAGTCCAACGGTCGATGGAACGTCACGTCAAGGCTAAAGTTTAGTTTGTCCGAGAAAGTTAGAAAGAGAAACCGAAATCCCTGACCCACCGAGCTCAGCGTCATTGCAAAATGTACAACATTATTTTCTACACTCCTATCGTGCTTTCAATTTTGTGAAAATTCTGCTATGTATTAACACTCCGTACTTTCACTTTGTACGCAGAGGGCAGGGGCAGTTTTAATCACACAGTCTCCGCTCATTCGAAAGGACATCAAATCGACTAAACGGAAGTTACCAACGAATGCTCATGGATCAAATTATTTCCAGATTTTTTAAAGCGTACTTTTGGTTGGTTTTGAATTGGAGGTTGATATTTACGTGTAAAGCAGTTTCCTTGTTTGTTCAAAAGTGCGTAGTTTGTTTTTATCGTGTTTTGCCCCAGTTTTTACCCGAGAAATGTTGAAATTAAGAGGATATGACTGACACAGTACAGTACAGATGAATCAAAGAAAGTCTCCAACCTGTCATTTAACATTAAAATTTGAGTTTCTTTCTGATGGGGAAAGGAAGAGGAAATGGGAAAGCTGTAGGCCTAAAATAATTCCACTCAAATTTCTGAATGCGTTTATGTCTTACTCGAGAGTATGCGAATATTTTACGTCATACGACGATACGATGCGTACGAATATTCAAATTACACATATCACTTTCTAGACACGAAGTTTCTTTACACTAACTTTCTCCCAGCTGAGTAAAACTACCATCTCCAAATGAACTTCAAAAAATTCATGCACGTACTCATTCATACACAGGATGTCTTATTTTCACCTGGGATCGTGGACCGCATTCATTTCTAAATTAATCTAAACATGTACTGAAAATCTAATCGATCTTGCTTTTACCGCAGTGAACATTTCTCTGTACTCATTCTTTTGGCAAATCTGCTGGTGTTCCTTCCGTAAATATCCAAAAGTGCTTGTAACCATAGATATGTACACACGTAGTTGGATGAAAGCTGTACGAGGTTCACGTTCCTCCGTACCATTGCATTTCCACTCAGCTTAAGGTCCTCCGTAATTGACTGGAGGTTTATGAATGATGTGAAGGATTTTGCTGCTTTATCCGTCACAGGGAACATGGCGAATCAGTCATGATGTCAAAAGTCGATGAAGTAGAGTATTTTAATTGCCTTTGGATATCCCTGTTTTAGAAGTTTTTGTCTTGCCGTCACATGTGGTAGGTTAGAAATATCGAATTAATTTTTCTTTAGCTTAATTGATTTGCTTGTCTTTTCTACTTCCATAAAATGTTAGACCCCTTTTTGTTTGAATAGAGTCGAAACCTGTGACATATCAAACAGTAGGTCGCCCGACTGATAAAAATCGCCTTTAGCTAATGAAACCAGAATTCGGATTCACCGTTTCATTTCATGTGTATGTTCAGGTACGTAGATTTCCGGTCGTTTGGCCCCAAAAACTATGTTGAGGATTGGATGGACTAGAGCGTTGAGCTTCAGGAAGGAAAGGATTAGATTTCCTGGGCAAGTTAACTAGACGGACTCGTGGATCAGTCTCCTAAATCCTCTGTGGTTTTCTGGGACTACTAACTCTTCTCTTCTCTCCTCGTGAGACTCAGCCTTCCCTGTAATTTCCTGGTATACCTTACATAAGTCTAATGTACGTGGACTTATAACACAGGATGTCGACCAGGCAGGCAGGCCGCTGAAACATGTGTAAGTTTGAGTTCTCCAGGTTATTAGTGTGGCTTTCATCCATCCGGCCGAAGCCTGGTAGATAAATACAAAGGTGTGTTGAGTTGAGACCGACGAAGGGCTAAGTTGAGAGCACGAGTATGTGTCTAGAATCAAGTTGAAATTAAGTGATTGACCTCTTAGCCTTTCAGCCCGCATCCGTGAGTGAGTTCCTTTGGAAAATAAATTAAGGCATCACGAACAAATTCTACGGCTTTGGGATTCTCTCTCTCAAACTAACTCATGAAAACTTCACCGCCGGCATTTATGCATTTACATTTATCCCGTAGTTTTCTCTCTCTCTTGTCTCCTCGTTATCAGTTTCTAACCTTTAACCTCACTAACGAGTACGCGGACGGACGGGGTCATAATTCAAAGCGGCGGTGTATAGTTGTTAATGAGGTCGAGGTTATGTGTATCCATGCATGTTGATATAAATATGTCAGTTTGTAATGAGAGACGTACCGATGGTGCTGGCTTTGGATACGCAGTCCGTCCGATCCTCCGGGCACACATGGTGGGCTCTCATAGCACCGGAAATACAAATTACGCAGAACACTGTTAATTTATTTATAGGATTTCTAAGAATATTTTTTCGAGATACACTGAGATTACTGTACAGCTAGAATAGAAAGCCACACACGACACACATGTACGTCGTTGTCGTCATGGACTTCCATGAGAATGACACTGACCGCCCTCGACGGACCAACCCACCGTGCGGCATTTGGAGAGACGGATGATGGGTTGCCCACGGAGCTTTTACTGAGATTTCTAAACTTGTTTTCCCTTTTTCTCTTTTTTCCTTACAACAAGTTCCAAAAGAAAGACCACCCTCATAAATCACGAGTCCATCTGATAGATTCCCGGGTATTCCTTTTCATGGAGTTTACGCTTACATGTTTATCTGACAATGGACGGATAAATGTCCTCTCCTGGTTCTGGTCCAGTCCTATCCTATCCTCTGGTCTCTCTTTGTGTTGTTATAAGTACAGACAGAGTACAACGACCGACGGACCGACCAACACAGCAGCTCAAGTTTTTCTATTTCTATACTGACCAACCACGTAACATTTTCTTTTCAAACTAAACTGAAGTCTACGAAACGAAAGAAACTATTTCGTTAAGACTTGAGGGTGAACGGACAAGGACAATTCCATCCAATGCATAAAAAATGTCCTACATCTTTTCTCTTCTAATATATTTTTTATGAAATGGAAGGATCAAATCCAGGATTTAGGTATTAGGGTGGGAGGACATGGAATAATAGAGGCGGCAGAGCAAACCGGACAAGGAGAAAGAAATAAGTTTGAGGAAAAAAAAAGAAGGAAGGAAGGTCTGCTCGGAATTCATCAAAACAAAAGGAGTCGACAATTTCTCATAATGAAATCGGGAGTGAAAAATGAAACCTCGTCAGAGAGAAAAGGGGAAAAAATGACAGGTCATTTCAAGGCGCATTCATAATCCGGCCTCCTCTGGCTTTCACTTTGGCAAGGCTCCTTTCACCTTCACCTTTTTGCAAGCCGTACCCGACGACGTAGAAAAAAGTGCTAAAAAAAGTGAAAGCACTGTGGTGCCAAAAAATAATAATATCTGAGTAAAGTCTGATTCTGAGCCATGGAAATGGGAAAATATGAGTTTTGCATATTCTGAAGAGCGTGGCTGTGGCCTAGCCTGCCCTGGATTCTTGCATTCAAGCACAAGATATGGTAGGGTAAAATGGAGAAATTCAAATAGTTTCTCGTTTCTCCTTCGAGATTTAGATTTCTGTATTATACGACGACGGAATGGAAGGGTTAGGGAAGGTAAGTAAGTAGTTTAGTTTAGTTTAGTTTAGTTTGATTCACAAGGGAGAGTATTCGGATGAAAAGTTCACAAGGCATGACGCCAAAAGCGTAAGTTAATTTGTCTACTGTGAGCAGGATTTTTTTTACATTAAAAATATCTCGTTAGTGGTTGTTCACTCGGGTTTCGATAGTATTCCTAATTGAGGAGCTGATATTTCAAGAATTTCTAGCGATGGATGCAAAAATTATTGTTTAACGAAATATTCATTTCATGTCACGCTCACGGCCAATATTTTTGAAATAAAGTTAGGTAAGTAACACGGACGCCGAACGTGGTCACCGATGGCTGAATTTAATCTAACTGGATCGGACTGTTCACGTCCAAAAACGTTTCCTTGCCAGGTAGACTTGTAGCCACGATTATCAATGTTTGAGCTTAGTTTCTTGGGTTAGAGAGGCTCAGCTGGTGCATACGAAGTTGGCAGGGGACATAAGTTATGGTCTTGGTGAGAGTGTAGTAGAGGAATGGGAGTGGCAAAGACTTGATTACGTTCGTGGGAATTTACAGGCTCCATTGTACAGGGTCAAATGCGTTCATTATTGTCCTGTCACGGTGAAGAGAATACATGTTTATCTATGTAGATTCAGATTTCGAGGGAATCGGTTGGAAGACTTGACTAGGAAACTTTCCAAGTTTCCAGGCAATATTGTGAAGTTGTGGAAGAGCCAACGCCAATAGACTAGACTACAATGCACTGTACGTATGTATTGCACTCGAAAGTAAATGCACTTTCTCCTTCGATTTCTAATGGAATTACGAGGGCAAACTGTTCGCCAGAGACATTTTATGGAAAATGTTGCAGTTTTATGTTTGATGTTTTCACTGAGGAAAGTTAGGCAGTTGTGCGTCGATTTATGTTGAACATGATGGCGACATTCTGCTAAGTCTGTTTTTGCAGGCCGCCCGAAAAATGGCCGTTCTATTTCCGGGAAAGTGATTTCCTCTTTGGTAGCCGATTGGCATATTTTCTCCTAAATAAATTTCCAACCCATGCACAATGTTAACTGATTAATTACTACTACAGCGCACCTTGGCAGAGCTTCAGATAAATTTCATGACACATAAAAAATTATTCATTGCGTTGAACTGAATTTACTGCGTATTTTTGTTCATTCATATTTGACCAAATTGTTGATGTAAACTAAACCCATTCTGCTTTAAAATCGATTCATATCATGCGTAGTTCTAAACGAAGAGAGGAGTGTGGACTTGGAGTAGAATTCGAAAAAATTCGGCAAAACTTCAAAGGAATTTTATAACAGCAAGACTCTTTCAACCATAAAGTGTGGCTATTTTTTCTAAACTTTGGACAAGAATATTCCTCTTATCATATAATGGAACTTGTTGGCTTTGCTACTCAACCAGGCGGCAGAACATTGACAGACTGAGTCACCATCATCCCCGACGCCGACAAAACTACACACTACAAGTTAGTTCCCAGTACTGGCAACTTTCTCCGCCTTTTTCGTATCTCGAAGTTTACATTGTATAAATGAGACAGAGTAGTGTCTCAGATACATGCTGAACTATTTCCTAGCGCCTAGGCAAGCAAGTTACATTAAACAATATAGAGGATTCATGTATTCCTAAACCTGTCAAAGATATACGTCGACATCCTACTAGTACTACTGTCGGTACCCAATAGTTCCCACCTATGTTACAGTCCACTTGTATGTTTAGGTCGTTTTTATTCATATTCCTGCATTTTCATAAAATTTCATAAGTTTGGATGGATTGACCTAAACCAGGTGATAATTACGGCCTGGCACGTAATTGACTAATTAGATAATAGCAGTTAGTGTAGAGTTTACACTGATACAGAGATACTACTCAACTTGTAAACAGGTCGAACTCAAATACGACGTATGAATTTTTTGCAGAAATGCAAACTAGACAAATTATCTAAGAATACACACCGAACTGTAACATATACATAGAACAACCGATTCTCTTTTCTTGCTAAAAGTCTTAAGAGGTAATAAAGAATTTTGAGACGAAGACGAGATGTGAAATGGTGTGAAGTAGGTTTTGCTGAGCCACTTGAAACCCTCGGAAGAGAAGAAAAGAAAGCTTTCATTCTGATTTCCTAAATTAATGCAGCGTGACACGTATAGTGTAGTCTGGTTGGTGGGTTTGCCGTTTCCCTGCATGGACTGAATGTTATCGGTATGTGAGAGTTCTGGAGAAAGTGGAGGGCTTTCTCCAGATGTATCACACACACGACACACACACACACACTTATTCTCTTCTGCAAAATCTTGTACTTTCTCTCCCACTACTACTACATACTACTCACAAAGTGCCAAATGCCGAATTACCACACCTTCTCCTAGTACAATGTGTAATGTAATGTAACCGAAGTAGTGCTAATGCAATGTAATGTCCACGTCCAAGTGTATTTTATTTGGAACAGGGACTTTCTCCACTTTTTCTCTTATTGCTTTCGATTTGGAATTTTACACGTATTCGTTCGCCTAGGTGTACTTAAGGAGTTGTCCTCTGTGGAAGTGGGAGACCAGTCTCTATGGAGTTTTTGCCACCGGTGCGGTGTAATTTAACAGACATGGTATAGCACACCATTTCTATCCTCCACTGAAATCACTGTGTCACTAGTACACTGGAACAATTCAAGAAAAGTAGTCCCGCGTGTATAGAACCCCGATGTCATCTACAAATACTTCGATAAATACATATTTAAGTACGGCCTTTAACCAAATGCGCCCTAATTCTATTTTAAGATATAAACCTTCGGTAATTATCTCTCACAGTAATAGTGGGAGGATTCCAGTTTCAACAATTTAATCACCCAGCTGGTCAATATATCATTAGATTCAATGTAAGGCTTCTGGCGACGACAAAGGGATACGGCGCAAGAACGCGAACCCATTTCAGGCTCTACGGTGAGCGGTTGATGAAAATCCTGTAATGTTTCTGGGTTGAAATGTTGAAAACTTTCGCTGCTAGAAACCATATCCCCAGAGGGCATCAGATCCAAGCGACTTAGTGAGTAGAGAGAGATCATTTTAGTTGGACGAGGGGTTTCTTTTCTGCCCATCGTTCCTTTTTAATTTTTCACATGAGTGCAGCCTCCGAAATTACATGGCTTCTCTTACTTGCTCATCCTTTGAAGACTATGTACCCTACCTGTATTTCATTTCAGAATTCTCTACCATTCGAACTACTAGATTATGATGGTAGTCGAAAATGAGGGAAATCTTGTCAAAATTACTCCACCTGATCTTGTTCTCTGAGAGTCCAAACTAGACTCTAGAGCCTCTAGATTGTAGAACTCGTTGCAGGAAGATCGACAGAATTTTCTATTCCTCGAAAAATTGTTCAAAGTTTTGATTGATAGTTCAAAAATTCTTTCGAGGGACAATTTGAGAGGCGTATCAGTAGAGAACCTGAACGTATTGACAATTTTATTTTTATTTCAACCAACGCAAGGTTTGAGTGACTGAAAGTCAAAGAACCACCAATTCAATACATGTTTGTATATGTTTCAAAATCACACCCCTTGCTGAGACATCGTACCATTCTTGTGTGGTGTCAGGGTCTTGCCACATAAAGTGTAGCGTGGCGTAGAATACAGTTTGAATGAATTCCTTTGTAACCTTCAAAAACCTAAGTTCCCCTCCAGTGAGTAGTCTCACTCAATTTCAACCGGAATTGTAAACCCGTCTTGCCTGTGATCCTAACCTGAACATAAACATCGTGATTGACACTGGGGTGAAAGTTGTGATTGTGTCCGACGAATCGATCAATCAATTTTTACCTTGTACTGTGACTGAACACGGTGTACTCGCTCATGACCAAACTCAAAAGTCAAAAGCCACAATTTCTATTTATTTCTATACTGATTCATTTATAAGAAGCTATTCCAATTTTTAAACAACTTTTAAAGTTATACATTAGTTTCCTACATAACACAGTGAAGCCACATACAAACTAGGAAGAACAAATTTTCACAGTCATAGTATCAATGACTCCAGTGGTCAAATTCTTGAGAGTTTAATCCCGGGCCCAGCCGTACAGTGGGTTCATATTTTGCAGCTGCCTTGTTGTTTTAACATTCTTTTTCGTTCTGACTGTGTCACGACAGTAGGTTTGTAGTAACAGGAATGGTGACAGGTCAAATAAGTCACGGCTCTCTCCGCTGAAATCTTTTCGTTCCGCCCCGGTAAATAAAACTAATTCTTCCGTCTCGGTAGTAAGACATTAGGTAGATTGGAGAATTGGAAGTTTCAAACACAAACACAAACATAAACCCTTGCGCAACCGCAAGGTTCGGTTAGTGTTTAGTGACATTTTAAGATTGGAGTCAGCTGTCTATAAACGTAAACATTAATCAAAGTTTTGTTTCATGTATGTGAAATTTTGTATGCAAAAAGTAAGTTATTTCTGAGAATCGGGAAGGGAGGCTTTTGGTTGCCTAGCAACCAAATCCGATTGGTTGCCTAGCAACCAAATACGATTGGTTGCCTAGCAACCAAATCCGATTGGTTGCCTAGCAACCAAATAGGACTGGTTGCCTAGCAACCAAATACGACTGGTTAGCAACCAAATAGGACTGGTTGCCTAGCAACCAAATAGGACTGGTTGCCTAGCAACCAAATAGGAATGGTTGCCTAGCAACCAAATACGATTGGTTGCCTAGCAACCGAATACGATTGGTGCTGAAACGTCAATAAATAGTTTTTAAAATCTTAATTGATTGAAGAAATTGTTAATAAAAATTTATTAAAGACAAAATTAGAAAAGTATGCCTACGTGTGGGGTGCTTAGCAACCATGTAATTAATATTTGAAAATTTTGAAATTTCAAACGTAAACACAAACACAAACACATGCGCAACCGCAAGGTTTCGTTTATGTTTATTGACATATTTAGATTGCAGTCAGCGGTCTGTAAACGTAAACACTAATGTCGCGGGTGGTTTGAAAGTCCTCGGGGGAATTGACTTTCAATGGATTAATCGGACGATTTTTTGCAAACTAGTTTTATTTTGTTTTACACACAAGTTTTATTGCCCAAGCTATCAGATGTCAACCGCCTCCTTTGTCAGGAGAATAATAAGCCACCAATTAAAATTACAAAATTATTTACTTGAGTGTAACGATACTAACGACAAAGTTTTGTTTCATGTATGTGAAATTTTGTATGCAAAAAGTAAGTTATTTCTGAGAATCGGGAAGAGAGGCTTTTGGTTGCCTGGCAACCAAATCCGATTGGTTGCCTAGCAACCAAATACGACCGGTTGCCTAGCAACCGAATACGATTGGTGCTGAAACGTATAAATAGTTTTTAAAATCTTAATTGATTATTATAAGAAATTGTTAATAAAAAATTATTAAAGACAAAATTAAAAGTTCAGTTGATCAGTCCTTTCTCGACAGTTCCTGTCAGTCGCTTGGATGGATAGATTTTTTCGTAGGATTTCATCCACTTCCTCCCAGATCGATTTAGCCTTGGTTTTTTGAACTGAGAACGGGTTCAGACATTCTACTTGAGTGACGAGTGCAAGGTCGTACTCAAACTTCGATTTAAATGAAAATCTAGCCATTTTCACCAAAAAACTATTTTTTAGTGGGTGAAAATCCAGACCTTAAACCGAGCACTAAAAGGCCTGTTTTTAGGCTTGGATTAGTGTTTAAGTTCAAACACAAACACAAACGGAAGGTCACGAGGTAAAACGGCGACGCGCGGAGCAGGAAGTTTGAATTTAAGGCTTGTGTTTGTGTTTGTGTTTGAAACTGCTGATCCTCCAATCTACCTATTCTCCAACTCTTGAACCCTATTCTTAAAACAAGACCAAGACGGAATGGGAAAAGCCAACTAATGATGCCTGTAGCCTAACTTAAATTCGACCTAACTTCTCGTGTATGTAACACCATTAATGAACTAATTTTTAATAAATGTTTTTTGTTGTTGTAATTTTCAGGTAAGTCCAAACTATTTTATTCAGACGTACTTCCTTGGGCAATTTGATGACAATGATGGTTACAGTTACAAAGAACTGATTCGTGAGAGCATGTTTCCATTTTTTAACTGGGGACTAGACTAGGTCACGCAAAAATTCGATAATTTTTACCCGCAGAAGTGCATTCACCGGCATAGAGTCTAAAAAAAGTTGCCTTGAGCTTGAGGTTCACATTGCTAGATAAACATTCATTAAATATTCTAGAAACGCTAGCGAAACTGGGACACACATGTACCGAAACTCCATGTATGTGTGCATATGCTCGGGACAACGAGTTCATTTTGGTTCACTGTTTCCAATTTAGTTGTAGTAAACTTTTGTGTTGCATAACCGTAAAAGTAAAGAATGTGAGGGGCAGGTGGGGCCATGAATTTTAGAGAAGCAAGTAGAAGGAACTCACCGTACTCGAGAAGTAAACGCACATGTCTCACAAGGGATATGGGTAAGATGTACTCGGAAAGGTCAATGAATATGAAGATTTTATGTACGGCGAGTAATACCAGCAAGACATATTTTTGAATAGGAGCTAAAACTAAATATATCTGATCCAGATGGAAGTGACCACCTGATCCAATTTTTAATTTTTTTTTGGAAAATACAGTTCTCCAAATTTTACTGCCAAACAGAGCCCCTTGTAACCCTTCCGTGCGTAACGTTGCGTATGTCAGTGGAAAAAAGGGGAAAGAAAGAAACGGGGGGAAATGAAACTCCCTTGAGTCACTTTAGAAACTTTGGCATTCCAATGTGTCGGTGTCGAAACACTGGGGAGAAAGTCTGAAAGTCTCTCGACATCCAATTCCCCTTTATCTTTCCAGAGTGACCATTGGTGAAGAAAACAGACGAGGGCGAAGTTTTTTTTCCATTTCCTCTCTCCTGTAAATTGAAGGAGCTCTTCAAATTTTATATGAAAACGATTCAAGCTCGGCTTACACGTTACACGTGTGTTAGAAACACTCCAATCCAACCATGTATGCAATGTAGATAGATAAACACCAAAAGTTTGGACACAAATACTTTCTACTCACCCGAGGTGTGTTTAGTGAGAAAGTGAAAGTAAAGTATAGAAAGAATTCGTAGCATGGTATGGTAGGGGTATATGGGATTAAG
>JAQGCB010000579.1:0-20474 GCA_034698835.1 Protaphorura tricampata
ACAGAAGCCGGGTCGTGCATTCGCTCCGGTAGGGTAGACTTTCTCCACTCTCTCCATAAGGTCAACAGAGAAAGCTGGAAAAAGCCCCGGCTTCTAAATTACACGAGTTCGGTTTAAGTGTTAATAATTCTACTTTCTAATCAGATTCCCCGAACTAATGTCGATGATTTCCCATTTTGAATACATTAATTGGCACCCAAAGTCTGCCCGGCCGAGGTTTAGTTTTGGATTTGAATGCCACGTATTTAAGCCAACAACTCATTTAGCTCACGACGAAGTTCTTGTGTGAGTGATAGCATGTCGGCAATTCCGACCTTAATCGTGAGTTTGGAAATTATTATATTTACAATTCCATCAGAAAGTTCATATTATAATTTATTTTACAAATTATACAATCATTCTGGTAGTAGTGTGGCAGTGTGAGTGTGAGTGTTTTAGCTAGGAACACCCGAGAATTTGGAGTAAAACCTTGAGAAATGTGAAGAGTCGGTGGAAGCTATGATAATGAAGCACATGGACTTTGTATGTATACCGCAACACCATGCAATTAGGCATTAGGTTAGGTGTGGCATTACGCAATCCCGACATTCCAAATCCCAGTGAACATGCTTTTAAATATTACTACAGTAGTTATGTTATATCGCAGTCTGTCCCGGAAAGGGATAAAAAATTACATTCTCACCCATGCCATGACTCCATGACTGGTCAATTTTCTAGTACAAATGACTAATCATGGAGACCTTGGAACGGCGAAACTTTATCTACAAAACCTGCAGATAGTGCATATTTTTTTTATCTGTTAAATTCTCGAATACACGTTCGTCGAACACAACTTGGTAATAATGCAATAACTAAAAGAATGGGCTTTAACTATGTTTTTCAGTTTCGCAATCATATATAATTTCATATAATGTGCATTCATAACGAATAAGAATGCATAACATTCACTAATATTTAATTGCGAAAATCTGTGTTATGGCAGAAAAAAGTTTTCTTGTATGAAACACAAACATATAAAATATTAAGAGCAATTTGATTCAAACTAACACACTAGATTTTAAATAATGAACGAAATTGCTCATACGGATACGATGCATGCAAGGAAAAGTAAACTAGAATTTTAGTTATGACAATGCTCATTACTTCTACTGACTACTGACCTTATGAACCACCCTGTACCTCCTGTCCGATTTACTTGTCTAGGAATGTTATGTACTGTACAACATGAATTTATTGCGTGTAACTATTTTTAGTAATTGTTATCCATCATGGTCCTCTTGTTTAAAACAGTTTATTCTGAAAAGATTGACAAAATAAAAAAAGATTTATTTATTTTAAAGACCTATTCAAAAAGCATGTCGGATTCATTTTGAGGTTTGATTAAGTCTAGATCAGTATAGAGAGTTGTTATGAACATCCCTGTCCTGTGCAGCAGCGCAGCGTAACCATCACCATCATTAGGATTCCTTTCAGTTTCAATTAAAAAGACAATTTCTTTTTTGAGAGGTGAATGTTTATGATCGGCCCTGTACTATCATCATACCAGGCGAGTTGTACTCTACTCACTACTCACGTCATCAATTTCTACCTAGTGTACGAATGTTTATGAACCGATCTGTACGTACAGGGAGGCACAGCCCAACCTTGGTCAAGACTAATGGACAAACAAAAACCGAGAGATACATATTCTAACTTTAAGATTCATCTGGGATCTGGGATCTAACGCCTAACCAATTATTGTGTGCCAGGGCAGGCCCGACAGGAGCATTTACCACATTTTCGCATTCGATGCTTGGTATAATTTTTTGTGATATCTATTGTCAAAATAATTTTTCGTAAAAAGGTTCTACTCTGCTTCTGCTCCACCCTGTAAAATCTCTGCACTCTGCACTGTCGGTATTTTCAAATCGAGTTCATTTCAAACCGCGGTTCATCTGAGCAATGGTGCCAAGTTGAATTTCCTATTTGGAATTCATGTAACATGTGGAAGAACGACCCGGCACTCTGTCCGCACTGC
Organism: Protaphorura tricampata; assembly: GCA_034698835.1. NCBI lineage: Eukaryota > Metazoa > Arthropoda > Collembola > Poduromorpha > Onychiuridae > Protaphorura > Protaphorura tricampata. Next base: position 2,018 of record JAQGCB010000579.1, read on the forward strand.
AACATCAACAGAACAGAATTTACATTGCAGTTTGCAGTGCAGGCAGAGTCACCCAAAAAACAAACAGTTAGGGCGGACGCAGACGCATTGACGAGGGCGTTTCCTGATTGAGCTTCAAGGTAATGCCACTTGGCCACTTGTGAGTTTCTAGACTTGAACACTGAAATCATCACCCAAATTATAATAGACGCGACAGAAAAGGGTTGGACTGTCAACTTTTCTTCTTCTCTTCTTCTCCAAACCAAACGGAATTCCGATCGATACGAACGGTAATAAATAACCGCAACCAGAGACGACTTTTGGATTTTGACGTACGTGGAAATTGTGAGAAAAAGAAAGAAGAAAGTGAGGAATTCAATTCTGTAATTTTGACTGCATTTTTGTTTCAAGACCGAAAGAGCCGCTCACGACGACCAACACTTGAGTTAATTTAGCTGGGTAAGTTACCGTTAGCGTTGTTGAGTGCCATTGCCATTGCGTTTGCGGCTTTTATTTTTATTCGTGTAAAAAACATTTGAAGATATTTGATATTTGATAAATCATTCAAAATTAGGTCAGAACTAATGTATTTAGTACACACATTGTTGCAGTGTATTTTTCAATGTTGTTGCATAATTTTGAAAATGATTGATATGACCTACCACCTACAGACCTAAATTGAATTTGATAAATAGTGTTGTTCGAGTAAGGAAGCCTATCCGGTTAATAACTTTTGTTAGAATTGTAGTAGTGTCGAATTACTTTTTTATAATTTAAATAATTTAATATAATATAATTTATATATTAAAAAATATATAACTTTTTTTTTATATATTAATGTAATTTTAAATAATTTTAACTCTATTTATATTTTTAAAACCACAGGTTCAAAAAGGTTTTGATCATGGAGGTGGAGGAAGATCAAGAGCAGGAATTTGAACAGCAACAACATGACGAGGCTGAAGAGGAGGAGAGTCCAGCAGCCCCGGCTCTTCAGACTCAACAATCTGAACATGAACAATATCAGAACCCAGTGCTTACTCCAAAAGAAGTCAAAATACTCGAGTCAGCTGATGATATTCAGGAAAGACGTGAACAAGTTTTGGGTCGCTATTCAGCTTTCAAGACCGATGCAAAACTTAAACGTGAGAAGCTAGAAGACTCTAGACGGTTCCAATATTTTAAGAGGGATGCCGATGAACTTGAGTCATGGATTTATGAGAAGCTCCAGGCTGCCAGTGATGAAGGTTTCAAAGATGCTACAAATCTTCAAGCTAAAATTCAGAAGCATCAGGTGAGACTAGTTTAATGCAACACAACGTGACTAATTTTTCTTAGTCAATTTATTCTCAGTAAATCTGAGAATGACTTAACGAACAATGTGTTTTATTTTCAGGCGTTCGAGGCTGAAGTTTCAGCCCATTCAAATGCCATCGTATCTCTGGATAATACGGGACAAGAAATGATTCAACAACAGCACTATGCATCTGAAACTATCAGAAAGCGATTGGAAGAACTTCATCGTTTGTGGGAATTGCTGCTGAACCGATTGGCCGAAAAGGGTCTCCGGCTTCAACAAGCTCTTGTTCTGGTACAGTTTCTTAGGTCTTGCGATGAAGTCCTTCTTTGGATCCAAGACAAGGAAACATTCGTAACAACGGACGAATTTGGTACAGATTTGGAACATGTTGAAGTTTTGCAACGTAAGTTTGACGAGTTTCAAAAAGACATGGCTAGCCAGGAGTACAGACTATTGGATGTCAATGCCCAAGGCGAGAGACTAGTCACAGACGGTCATCCAGAATATGAGACCATTACTAGAAAACGAGAAGAATTGAACGAGGCTTGGCAACGCCTGAAACAGTTAGCCGTCATGCGGCAGGAGAGACTTTTTGGAGCACATGAAATCCAACGTTTCAATCGAGATGCAGATGAAGCCATCGCTTGGATTAATGAGAAAGACGTCATTTTATCGTCTGATGAATTCGGGCGTGATCTGGCCTCTATTCAAGCACTACAGAGAAAGCACGAAGGTGTGGAAAGAGATTTGGCCGCACTGCAAGATAAAGTTAGCACTTTGGGACAGGAAGCTGAACGCTTGTGTCAGATACACCCTGACCACGCCCAGCAAATTCAGCAGAAGGATATGGAAATTATCAGCACCTGGGAAATGTTGGTGGATAAGGCAAAGGACAGGAAAACTAAATTAGATGACAGCTATTCTCTCCACAGATTCCTTACGGAATTCAGAGATTTGATTTCTTGGATCAACGACATGAAAAACATCATTTCGGCCGATGAGTTGGCGAAGGATGTGGCAGGGGCAGAGGCCTTACTTGAAAGACATCAGGAGCACAAGGGTGAAATCGATGCTCGTGAGGATTCCTTCAGACTCATTTCTGAGGCAGGGAAATTACTTGTTGAAAAGAAGCATTTCGCCGGGGGTGATGTGGCAGATAAATTGGTTTATTTGGAAGATGAAAAAATCGCTTTACTCAGTTTATGGGAGGACAGACGGATTTTGTATGAGCAGTGCATGGACCTTCAATTGTTCTACCGAGATACTGAACAAGCCGATACTTGGATGGCTAAACAAGAGGTGAGAAATCCTTTTTCAGTTTTATCGCTCGTGAAAATGATTCTGAGCTTCGAAATGAAACTCCTGATAATTATTTAGGCTTAGGTTGTGAATCGATTGATTATTTTAAAAAATATATTTTATCATCGGTTGGTGAGTGCAAGATGGCCCAATTGTCAAAAGAGTATTCGTTGCCGACCAATAAAAATTTTGTTGTGCGGTTGGATGAGATAAATCGATTTTTTATTTTTTTATTTCATTTTTTCAGGCATTCTTGGAGAATCAAGATTTGGGTGATTCGCTGGATTCTGTTGAGGCTCTGATTAAAAAGCATGAAGATTTTGAAAAATCATTGGCTGCCCAAGAAGAAAAAATTAAAGCATTGGATGAATTTGCGTCAAAACTGATCGAAGGGCAACATTATGCTGCCGAGGATGTTAGCCAAAGAAGAGCTCTCCTTTTGCAACGAAGAAATGCACTTCTCGAAAAGAGTGGGCGACGCAGGGCAACATTGGAAGCTGCCTTTAAATTGATGCAGTTCGAACGTGATTGTGACGAAACAAACAGTTGGATTCGAGGGAAATTGAAGTTTGCAAACGATGACTCATACTTGGTAAGTTCTAATCTGCCTCACTTTTTGTACTACACTATCAGTAAGTACAGTAAGTAGTAGTCTGCATTCCGCATGTCTAAAACAGATGAATTCAATTTTATGCAGGATCCCACAAACTTGAATGGAAAAGTCCAGAAGCACGCCAACTTCCAAAAAGAACTCACTGCCAATAAAGCTAGAATTGATGATGTAATTCAAACTGGAAAACAATTAATTGACGCTGGACATTATGGTTCTGAGCGAGTCGAGTCTCGCCTTGAAGAGATTCTTCAACTTTGGCAACAATTAATTGAGGCTGCCGATAAAAAAGAATCCCGACTTGCAGAGGCATCACAACAACAGCAGTTCAACAGAACTGTGGAAGATATTGAAGTTTGGCTGGGTGAAGTCGAAGGAAGTTTGAACAGTGAAGATTATGGAAAGGATTTGACATCTGTTCAAAATCTTCAAAAGAAACACACACTGCTTGAGTCAGATGTGGCAGGTCATCAAGAACGAGTTGACTCAGTCCGTGAGACGGCCATTGAATTTCAGAGCAAAGGACATTTTGATGGTGAAAGTATTCAAAAGAAAGCTGAAGGCGTAGAGAACAGATATGCGGCACTCCAAGTTCCTATTGAAACAAGGCGCAGAAAGCTTGGTGAAAGTCTTCGAGTTCAGCAACTGTTTAGGGATGTTGAGGATGAAGAGGCCTGGATCCGTGAAAAGGAACCTATTGCTGCCAGTAATAATAGAGGTGAAATATTCGTTTTTTTTATATTTCATGTTTCCATTTCATTTTTCGATATTTTAATCTGTTTATTCTTGAATAAAGGCAGCATCTAATAAATTACATTTTCTACATTTTAGGTCGGGACCTCATCGGCGTGCAAAATTTGATCAAAAAGCACCAAGCCGTTCTTTCTGAAATTTCTAATCATGAGCCTAGGCTGACTTCAGTCTGTGAGAATGGAATTCAATTGAGCCAACCGGGAAGTTTTATGGGAGATGAAGTGACAGGTAAGATTTAGATTTTAAAATTTTATTAAGTACACACATCTACTTACTGTGTTCCACGAAATCCTTCGTCGTTCCTTTGTTTTACCTCGCGTTTAAATAATATGAACAAATCTATTTGTGCAAGTGTCTAATGCCCCTTTTGTTCGTTCAGGTCGAGTTAACAAACTGCAATCACATTGGACTAATTTGAAAGAGAAAGCAGAAAAGAGAAAGCAAGATTTGGACGACGCATTACTGGTGAGTTATCCACGCGTGGTAGAACTTGGTTAGCGTTAGACGTGTAGACTTTGTTAACAAACAAAATAAAACGAAGTATTAACGTATTTATAAATATAAATTAGTCCATGATTTGTACGTGTACATGTCTGCATGTTTAATTGGATTATTTCTTGATTTTGACAGGCTCATCAATACTTTGCGGATGCTAATGAAGCAGAATCTTGGATGAGAGAGAAAGAGCCACTCGTTTTGTCTACCGACTATGGAAAGGACGAAGATTCAAGCGAAGCTTTGCTGAAGAAGAATGAGGCCCTTATGTCTGATTTGGAAGCATTTAAGTCAACAATTGAAGGATTAGGTGATCAAGCAGAGGCTTGCAAACAGGCTCCACAAGGTGACCTCACTGGAAAAGAAGTCGTTATTTCATTGTATGACTACACTGAGAAAAGCCCACGTGAGGTCAGCATGAAGAAGGGAGATGTTCTCACATTGTTGAACTCAAATAACAAGGTTCGTTAAGTTTTTCTATTGTTTTATTTGATTCTACAACACAACGTCAAGAAGTGTAATTTTTCAATTTCTATTGTACATAGGATTGGTGGAAAGTTGAGGTCAATGACAGACAAGGTTTCGTACCGGCTGCCTATGTGAAGAGAATTGAAGCCGGACTTTCTGCTTCTCAACAAAACCTCGCTGACAAATCCAGTATTTCTGCTCGACAGAACCAAATTGAGTCACAATATACACAATTATTGAATCTGGGTCGCACAAGACAAGATAAATTGAACGAAGCATGCAAGGCTTACGTCTTAGTTCGTGAAGCTGCTGAACTTGCCCAATGGATTAAAGACAAGGAACAGTATGCACAAGTCCAGGTATATTGAGCATTGAATTCTAACTATTTTATATATTTGTGGCTGGAGTAAATAGGTTGGACTAATTTTTCGGAATTATTTGTAAAATTAGGTCGCAGAGGTAAGTGCTGATGCTGATTTGGAACAAGTGGAAGTAATGCAGAAGAAGTTTGATGATTTCCAATCGGATCTCAAAGCAAACGAAGTACGATTAGCTGAAATGAATGTCATTGCTATGCAACTGATGAGTTTAGGACAAACTGAAGCTGCAGTCAAGATCCAGACTCAATTGGACGACTTGAATCAAAAGTGGACGTCACTTCAACAAGTTACACAAGAAAAAGCAGAGAAACTTGGATCTGCTCATCAAGTTCAACGATTCCATCGGTTAGTTTTTGAAATATGATTCTCACAACGAGTAATGTGTTGTACACAATTTATAAAATAAATATTTGAAACACTTAGGGATGTTGACGAAACGAAGGATTGGATTGCGGAGAAGGACGAAGCTCTGTCCAAGGATGATCTTGGCAAAGATCTCCGCACTGTCCAAGCGCTACAACGAAAACATGAGGGCCTGGAACGAGATTTGGCTGCCCTTGGCGACAAAATAAGACAGTTGGATGAGACAGCAAATAAGCTTATGCAAACACACCCAGAATCTGCAGAAATCATTTACTCCAAGCAGAAGGAAATAAATACGGAATGGACTCAACTGACCTCAAAGGCAGACAGTCGAAAAGAGAAGCTTTTGGATTCTTACGACTTGCAAAGATTTTTGAGTGATTATCGGTAATGGTGTATTTTCTATTTATTAGTTCAGTGTAATTCAGGTAATTCAAGCTGAGCCAGAATAGTATTTCTGACAAGTGGGTTTTATATTTTGTAGAGATCTTATGGGATGGATTAATTCAATGATGAGCCTCGTCTCGAGTGATGAGCTAGCAACCGATGTCACTGGGGCGGAAGCCCTTCTGGAAAGGCACCAGGAGCACCGAACAGAAATGGATGCTCGGGCAGGAACTTTTCAAACTTTTGGTAAGTTTATTTGAACAATTTTTGAACAAGCAAAGAAATAACCTAAAACTATTTGGCACACCACGAATTAAAGTAATATGCTTTACAATAATCGGTACATTCATGTAAAATGGATTCTATTTCCTTTCTATTTATATAGAAATGTTTGGAAAGCAATTGTTGGAATCACAACATTATTCCAGTGTCGAGATTGGAGAGAAGCTTGAGTCCATGGCAGAGGCGAGACAAGAGCTCGAGAAACAATGGATTGCAAGAAGAATGCAACTGGATCAATGTTTGGAACTTCAACTTTTCTACAGAGATTGTGAACAAGCCGAAAATTGGATGGCTAGTCGGTTAGTGCCACCGATTTTGTTATGTTTTTAGATTTGTTGGATCGAGTTACTTACGGATATAATGTATATTTAACATTATTTGGCTCTAAATATATGATAATTTATTCAACAGTGAGGCTTTCCTTCAGGAAGAGAAGGATAATGCTGACAACGTCGAGGCTTTGATAAAGAAACATGAGGACTTTGACAAGGCCATTAATGGCCAGGAGGAGAAAATGGTTCAACTGACGGCTTTTGCCGATCAACTAATTTCATCGGACCATTATGCTACACCCAAGATTGATGACAAGAAAAAAGTTGTTCTTCAACGGTGGGAGAAATTGAAGGAGGCACTTATTGAGAAGCGTTCTAAATTGGGAGAGTCACAAACCCTTCAACAATTCTCTCGGGATGCGGACGAAATTGAAAATTGGATTTCAGAGAAATTACAATTCGCAACAGAAGAGTCCTACAAGGATCCAGCGAATATTCAATCCAAGCACCAGAAACATCAGGCTTTCGAGGCAGAGTTGGCTGCGAATGCAGACAGGATTCAAGCAGTGTTAGCAATGGGACACAATCTGATCGATAAAAGACAGTGTGGTGGGAGTGAGGACGCTGTTGAGTCCAGGTAAATATTATATGCAAATTCTTCGCCTATACATATTAAATTCATCAATCATGATTCGTTTCTAAAATTAAATTATTGTTTAAATTAGGCTGGATTCCATCGCCCATCAATGGGAGACCCTCACTCAGAAAACAAGCGAAAAGAGTTTGAAATTGAAAGAGGCTAATAAGCAGAGGACTTATATTGCTGCCGTTAAAGATTTGGATTTCTGGTTGGGAGAAGTGGAAAGTTTATTGACGTCAGAGGATGCAGGGAAGGACCTCGCATCGGTTCAGAACTTGATGAAAAAGCAACTTCTCGTTGAAGCTGACATTAATGCCCATGACGACCGCATTAAAGGTGAGAGTAGAAGAGTAGAATTTAAACTGGTGTGAATATTACTATTGTGACCAAAAACTTATATTCGAGAGAGATACCGATAGTTTCAATTTCGTACTTTCTTTTCAGACATGAACACTCAGGCGGACAGTCTGATTGAATCGGAACAGTTTGATGCTGCTGCCATTCACGAGAAAAGACAAACCATCAATTCACGTTTTGAACGAGTTCAAAATCTGGCAGCTCATCGTCAGTCAAGATTAAATGAAGCTTACACTCTTCACCAATTCTTCCGCGACATTGCCGATCAGGAGTCATGGATTAAGGAAAAGAAATTGTTGGTCGGATCTGCTGACTATGGGCGTGATCTAACTGGTAAATAAAATTGGGGATTCCGCAATTTTTTTTGCACTGTCGTTAAGGAATTAAATATTTTATAATTTATTACAAAATAGGCGTTCAAAACTTGAAGAAAAAGCATAAAAGATTGGAAGCTGAGCTCGCATCTCACGAAGCGGCTATTCAAGCTGTCCAAGACGCGGGTCAAAAGCTGATGGATGTCGCCAACATTGGTGTTCCAGAAATTGAACAGAGATTAAAGGCATTGAATCAAGCTTGGGTGGAGTTGAAACACCTTAGTGCAAGTCGTGGAGAGAAATTAGATCAAAGTCTCACCTTCCAGCAATTCTTGGCAAAGGTTGAAGAAGAAGAGGCATGGATAAGTGAGAAACAACAACTTCTAGTTGTTGATGACCTAGGGGACTCTATGGCTGCTGTTCAGGTAAGTTAGTAATTATTTGTGAGACGGGAGTGCTAAATAGTTGATGGTCATAACTAGGCTACTTGCTATTTCCACTTGGCATTCTCGATATTTGCTTGAAGCTTTTGTACTTGATATTTAATGGTTGTATTTATTAAATTCACAGGGTTTGTTGAAGAAACACGATGCATTTGAAACTGATCTACTCGTACATCGAGAGAATTGTGCTGAAATCACACAGGAAGGGAATGAACTCATTAACCAGGAGAACCATCATAGTGAGGCTATAGGTCAGCGTTGCAAGCAACTTCAAACAAAAATGGACAACATTGCCCAACTGGCACAGAAAAGAAAGACTGGGTTGTTGGACAATTCTGCCTACTTGCAATTCATGTGGAAGGCCGATGTTGTGGAATCTTGGATTGCGGACAAGGAAGCCCATGTAAGAAGTGAGGAATTTGGTCGCGACCTTTCAACGGTTCAGACTCTCTTGACCAAACAAGATACGTTTGATGCGGGTCTTGGTGCATTCGAACCGGAAGGAATTTCTAACATCAAATATTTGAAGGAACAATTGACTTCCTCCCAACATGTTCAGAGTGCGCATATTCAGAAGAGATGTAAGTAGATTTTAAATTCAATGTGTTTCAGTTAAACTCCTCGATATTCGCACTTTAAACCTTTTTCCGTTCATGTATTACAGTCGACGATGTTATGAAGAGATGGACTGATCTTCTTGCTTCATCGGAAGCCAGGAAAGCTCGTCTACTTCATATGCAAGATCAATTTAGACAGATTGAAGACTTGTATTTGACATTTGCGAAGAAGGCTAGTGCATTCAACTCATGGTTTGAGAATGCGGAAGAGGATCTTACTGATCCTGTACGTTGCAACTCGATTGAGGAAATCAAGTAAGTTCATAGTTTACCTTTTATATTAAATCACAATTTCGCACCTCTACATGATTTATGTGGTAAATTGCAATTACATGCTACTCACAACGGGCCTTACAAACTTGCTTTTAATTTATAGGGCTCTGCGAGAGGCACATGCCCAATTCCAAGCATCTTTAACATCTGCCCAATCCGACTTCCAATCTTTGGGTGCCTTAGATCGGCAAATAAAGTCATTCAATGTTGGACCAAATCCTTACACCTGGTTCACCATGGAAGCTTTGGAAGACACTTGGAAGAATCTACAGAAGATTATCAAGGAGAGGGATGTCGACTTGGCGAAGGAACTCCAACGACAAGAAGAGAACGACCGATTACGAAAAGAATTTGCACGGATTGCGAATGAGTTCCATCATTGGCTAACTGAGACAAGGTATTTCTACCAGCCTTTTTTTAACACATCAACAATCATAGAAACTTAATTTAAATCGCATTATTCGTACTTAATAGGTCATTTAATATATTTATAGGTTAATAGGTTTATTATTCCGAAAAGAAATTTCATATATATTTTTTTATATTGAAACTAAAAATGTATTATTTTTTTGTCGCTGAGAAGAAGCGGAATGATGGAAGGGTCAGGAACTTTGGAGCAACAACTGGAAGCTACTAGGGTAAGTCAAAGTCTATGTATTTTGTATCTGTCGATTCAATATCTGTTTTACGCCGCTCCATTTCATGTACAAGTTTCGACATGTGCCTATGGAATTCAATTCGCTTAACTTGTTTTGTATAATGTATTTAGCGCAAAGCAGTCGAGGTACGATCCCGTCGATCCAAGCTTAAAGATATAGAGGAGCTGGGCGCAACACTTGAAGAACACCTTATTCTGGACAACCGATATACGGAACACAGCACTGTTGGACTGGCGCAGGCAAGTATTAGTAAAAAAGAATGAGTTACATAATTGTCTACCCAATTTAATCTTAACGCACTCGTCTGGAAGTTGTATCAATAATAATCGAACTCTTCTTCTTCTAGGCTTGGGACCAGTTGGACCAATTGGGAATGAGAATGCAACACAATCTGGAACAACAAATTCAAGCAAGGAATCAGTCCGGCGTATCCGAGGATGCTCTGAAGGAGTTTTCTATGATGTTCAAGTGAGTATCTTAGATGAATATTGATTTGTTTATAACAAAACTGAAAATGTGAATAATGGAATTTTTGTATTATTTTTCTTTAGACATTTCGACAAGGATAAGTCTGGGCGCCTTAACCACCAAGAGTTCAAGTCCTGCCTCCGCGCCCTCGGGTACGACCTCCCTATGGTAGAAGAAGGTCAACCTGACCCTGAATTTGGGGCTATCCTTGGTATTACAACTTTCCATTCTTAATACTAATCGTAAGCTAAAGGAATTACTTTCATAGTTATTACTCAAAATTCTAATTCTGAATAGATTCGGTTGACCCCAATCGAGATGGACATGTCTCACTTCAGGAGTACATGGCGTTCATGATAAGTAAGGAAACCGAAAACGTTCAGAGCTCCGAAGAAATTGAGTTAGCCTTCCGAGCAATTACTTCAGGAGAGCGACCTTACGTTACCAAAGAAGAACTTTACGCTGTAAGTATAATTTTAATAGACACGATTATCGATTCATCCGTCCGCTTTCGCCCTTGATCCAGTAACTTAAATTGTATATTATTTTTACATTTACAGAACCTTACGAAAGAGATGGCGGACTATTGTGTTTCCCGTATGAAACCCTACGTGGACACTAAAACAGGGCATCCTATTCCTGGAGCCCTGGATTACGTCGACTTCACTCGACAGCTTTTCCAGAACTAATCTAATATGTAGTATTCTATCAGCAATTCAGCAGCATCCTTCTGGTTGATTCCTTATTTTATGATTGTGTACGCTTTAAGTAGGTATATAGTTGCTATTGCTACAAAGAAATAAATTGACAACAAATTAATACAGCTAATTTGTGTACTGTGTACTTTCTTTCTTGGCTGCCAAGGCACTGTCCGTTCAAACTTTCAGGACTGGAGTTGATTTGGAGGCTGTAAATGAGACTTCCTCATTTGACATTATGCCTATTAACTTATCGAATAGAAGGGGATAATATAAGATCGAGGTCGCCACATTCTGTCCATATCAGACCAATAGTGAAAGTAGGAGAAAGTCTCCGTATTTGCACGAGAGAGAATTGCTTATGCTCAGCTCAGCCCAAAGTAGGATTTTTAACAATCGTGAAAGTTCTAAAAACAACGATTGCATTCCATGCATTCTCAAATTAATCTGAAAGAAATTATTTTTCAGCTCAAGAGAAAGAATGGAACATAGCTCGATTTTCACCACTTCTCATGTGTAAAGTGACAAAACCAAATAAATAGTTGTACACGGCAATTGGTAAAATGATTTCAATGTTTATAGCTAAAGACATGACTCTGCTCGTCTGCTCTGCTGGACGCAAAGTTCAGACCCTTGGACCATCGGAGTACTTGACGTCGAATACGTTTGCTAACAAAATTGTTACGATTTCTTCTCGACTTCGTTGTTGCTCTCCCAAAATGAAATGAGCTTGTCCAGTTTAACTCTCTGGGATTCCATTTCCAGGAATAATTCCCGAATGTTATTTCGTACTTGTATAAGTCCTTTATCGTCCAACTTCCCCGGTGGTGCGTTGGCCGGAAAGTCTAGCGTGTTCAGTGCAAAGTTGTTTTTAATACCTCTAACATCTGTGTATCGTTTTATATCAGTACTAATACTGTCCAAATTGTCAGACTCGAAATCGAACACCTGAAATAAACATTTCAATTAATTTCGAACCGTATGGAAATGGAACAGATATATATTACAGGGCCTCTACACAATATTACAAATAACATACATCTTGATAACTACTTTCTCCAAGTTGTCTCCAATTAGAAAGTCAGGGAAAAGCAATCCCCTATATTTGTGCCAGATAAAGCAAATAAAAATGACTTGTTGGCGTACCTGGTTAATTTCAGCAGGTGTTAAATATATCTTTAGACTGTGATCATTCCCCATTAGTACATTCCTTCCTTCTTCAAAATCCAAAGTCTTCTCTTGCAGTTCTGCTTCGCAGACAAACGTAAAACACTTGGTGTAAACCCATCGTATTATATAAAACACATGACAAATAATAATGAATGGAGGTGGAAGTAACGGTTTTTGCTCAAATTCCATAACAAACGTGAAACGTTGAAACATCCAGAGCTAGCAGGATAAGTTGTACAATTAAAATTTTGAAAAATTAAAATTCTCACTGGAGAAGTTACTGGGCGTAGCCTACCTCTAATGCTATGGCGTCAACTTCTGAATAAATCCCATTGAATACGGCGATGAGGACGTTGACAATGAGAATGTTTGCAACCATCATGTATATTATCCACACGAGTGGAATAATCCAATGCCCCACAGGACAGTCTGGCTGACCTAGAATTGACACGGGTTAAGGTTTTGTCTGTTTTACTCCTTTCCCTTTCTATTATACCTGTGTCTCCGCAAACTGGGATTAGTGCGTCCGTGTCAACCTCCCCAAACATCATCACATATCTATTCGAGGAAAGTTAAATTAATGATAAGATAATCGAAGCATATGTAATCTCGAATAGAAGCCAGGATCTTTCACTTTCTCCATAATTCGTCTTGGAGAAAGTACTGAAAGTCTTCCCCGATGTTACCAGAGTGAGTAGACATCCTGGCTTCTATTTGATATAATACGGTACAAACTGTCTCTTACGGCTCCAGGAATGCCTCAGCAACATTTCTCCAGCTTGGATATTCATCCGGGAATCGAATTGACTCACGTGCAATTCCAAAAGCGATTACAACCACCAGAATGATCATTGCAAAGTAACTCTGTTAAGCAGATTAAAGGTCACAAAATCACCAGTAAAGTTTCGTTTGACTCTAGCGTTTGAGTAATTTTATTACGACCTACAGGGTCCCACTTGTTATAGCACACTCCTTCTCTGGAATATTTGTGCATATTGGAGTATACGTATAGTACAAATTAATCTCTGAACTTTCACCAAATGGATGGAACACTACTTCGAACCAACAGATGCTTCGATTCAAATTATTTTCGGACGCTTTCTTGTCATAAAACTACTTATGATTGGTGATTTACTCTTTTGGCTGCAACCTGACTAGCCAATTTTGCATACTACGTATAACGTTAACATGGTGGTTTTTGAAATTCCATTTCTCCGGTTGGTTGTTCAATTGGTTATAAATGTTTTGTGGGACCCTGTACTTTCACTCCGCTTTCAACATTTCAGAAAGCCAGGGTGAAAGCAATGCCACGAATCTCTCATGTGAAACGCCTATTCTTACATTTATTTATGATAATTGAGAGTAAACTAACCATGTGCTTCAGCATTCTTGACATCATGACAATTTTTGGTCCAACGAATTTATGTACGCCCATATATTTGTAAAGTCTTAAATTCCAATAAATGCTCGAGACTCGATAAATGAGCATACCATAGTCAAATAGTTCATCGTCCAATTTCCCATGAAATCTCATCACAACCCCGATCATGAAGAACATAATGACAAGGAAGTCAGAGATGACCCAAACATTTGATCGAAACTCATTCCATTTTAATGTTAAATTATAAGCGTCAATAGCTAAAAATTCACGTATTGTGTCCAAAGCAAGCGTCCCCAAATACGCTATGACATATAGCTCCAGACGCCCAGCTTGTCCTTTATCTTGAGGCACCAGAATCACATATGCTAGAAAGCTAGCGAACACAATGTAGGCCAACTGTAACAATTAAAATTATTATCACTTTTCAAACCGTGGTAATTGTCATATTATTTCAGTAATTTCAATATTTCTATTCCGTGGTAGCTGAGATCCAGAATATGTCAGGACATACTAAAATATAATTACGAACCGTGTGTCTATAAAAATTTGTCACTGGTGCCTTTTGAAACTCATAAAATTTCTTCCACAATTTCAAGTCTTGCCTTGTCGTAACGAAACTTGACTGTTCAAAGTGTTTAGGGTCTGGGAATTTTTTATGCTCAGTTTGGACCGCATCCGTGTTTGTGTTCGACTCACTCTGAAAAAACAATTAAACAATCTTTGCAATAACTACAAAATGGATTACGGAACCCGTTAATGATCAAATCACAACTTTTGATTGAGTGCTTCAAATTTTTGGACGGAATAGCACACCCATAGGATTGACCCGACCGGGGTGCTTTGGCTAGATTTTAGAAATGTTCCAAACGTGATCTCTTATGAAAGGTTTGTGAACCCAAAAGTACACTGCGAGGTCAGTTCGGGTTCACCAAAGCTAAGCAAGAGCAATCATGGTACAATGTCTCAGTTTCTCTAGACAGAGAAATAGGTTCCCCATACATACAATAAGACGTACCCTTTTCCGTTTCTCTCATAGGAATAGTAGTGCCATTCGAACTCCTACTTAAATCAATTCGAACCTCATTTTTATTTGAAGTTGTTTGGTATTTATTATTACCTTTTTCGCGATTGTAACATGATGATGATGGTGATGATGTGACTTTTTATTTCGATTCGGTATAATGGTTTGTGGTAGAACAGAAGGATTAGATGAGTCCGTTTCATTCATTATGTTTGCTTCGTCAATCTGGCTACGGCTCAATGCATCTTCTTTACTTACTGGACATTACATACATTCAGAACATGAGAACATGGCTCAATCGAAATATTTTTCTATAATGTATGCGACGAATATTGTTCAATTACTGGGTTTAGGATGTCGGTGTTCCTTAGCATCGGAATTATGCTTTTTCTTATGATAATCCTTTGGATGAGGTATATGGGAGTCGTAATTAAATATAGAGCTCGCAAAGGACGCCCTTGACCTCGAGTACGTCCTCAATGACTCACAGTCGGTTATATCATCATCATGAGTGAAGTTGTACAGTAAATTTCCGTGAACGTGTTTGTGTGGAAGTAACTTCAATTCTTCCCTTGTTTTATATTCCCAACAAAGTGAAAGAGGTGGAAACACTATTCCTAACATAATCTAAATGTTCAAACATGGAAGCATGAATGCATTGTTTTTATGTTAGTGTTATTTTTGCAATGTATTCAAAAACTGTAATACCTTTGCAGTTGGATTTTTTCTTAAATTCAAGGCTCCCATCCACAAATCTGCCAACAGAATTTGACAGCAAGGATGACCCAATAATGTACGGTGATTTGCCAAAACTGCCAGAGTAAGACAAGTATGACTGCTCCAGTGCTCAAGTTCCATTGTGAGTAATTCTCTTGCTATTTTTGAGTCAGATTTAAAACATACGTCCAGCAATTCTAAACTAAGAGTCTCCCACTCGTCCGCAAATTCACGGAATTCAGCAGCCAGATTTGTTTCCGTTTTCTCTGCCGTCTCTACAAGGAATAAATATAATAAGCAAATTACTAGCATTCGTTCATGCGACTGTATTGTAAAATAATCTGCTAGACATTCGATATTCTACAAAAGCATTTACTTACCTAATTCATTGGCCAGATATTTGTTTAGCTTAACTGCAACCAAAGACTTTGCCAATGCACCTAAGCAGATAGATAAAATTTATTTGTATTCACGTGGCCAGTCTCGTTAGCGTAACTTTTGATAATGCTCAAACCTGGACCATGTCCCCAAAGCAGGAGTGCCATATTGTGTCGTTTAGTTAAAACCGCCCAAACCTATCCATTTTGATTTAAAATATTCATAAAAATTGTACATACTGACTTGATTTGCTAGCGATTGTTGAAAGGATCTTACGAATAAGTCATCAAAAGGTTGAGGAAAGCCAATACTTGTAACGGATTCGTCAGGCTCAATGTCACCCTCCTTTGTTTCTTTAGAATTCTTTATCCCAACGTATTTGGACTTGTAGATATGACCTTAAAATTGAATTTGAATGAAACTAATATTCATGACCATAATGAAAATAGTTATTTGAACTAACCCATCATATGACTCATTGCTATACCCACATCATGCAATGTTAAGTTACGTTCATAAATTGATTTTGAGCCAGCAAATTTCTTTTCTGTTGCCCGAATCTTTGCCAACTCAAAAAGTAGGGTTCTCATTGCTCTTGAATGGGTTCTTTCCTGTAGTAACAAGAAAACCAGTAGGTAAACAAATTAAATTAGAAATACTTTCATTATTTGAGCTTCCATCTTATTGCGAATCGAATATCATATTGAAAGATGGCAATGGTATATTTTCATGGCATAGTAAAAAATAAGACTAGTTTTACCAGGCTATACAGGGCTTCCAATCGTATGGGCGTTAAAAACGTTTGTAAGTTAAGTCCGTGCTCGATGAGCAAATGCACAAACTCAAGCCTGTCAGTCACAAGTGCTTCCATCATGGCAATTTCCAGGTGTTCTAAGTATATTGGAAATATTATAAACTTGCATTTTATTTCCAGTGTACGAAATCGTTTGTGATGTACAAATAACGCCTGATGCACATATTAACTCTTACATTGCATTCCAAAGTTATACATTTCCAATGAATATAATGCAAAAACTTTGATAAGCACTAACCTTTAGACCAATCTCTTCCATAAACAAAAACCTCATTTGTGGCAATATCAACTCTGTCCCATCTAAATATTAAAAATTTACAGAAATGTTTAGAAACTAGTAGGAAGTTCAAAGTACTTTCTAAATCTAGCATATTACACTAAAGTCAAACTCAGCTGCTGCAGCGGTGTCAAATGCTGGCACCGAAAGATCGATGCCAATAAAATTACGTCGAAACCTTCTTCCTCGGAAGAAGATGGAGTGTACACAGTCAACTGAAATATAATGATTTATGCGAATTTGATAAGTATAAACAAAGAGGCGTAATTAAAAAGATCACCATATTGATGAACATAACCGTTGGGATTCAGCATATATATAGTTTTTCAATACATTGTTTTAACCTGTAAAAAACTAACCAAATTTTTCTTTGCCATTATCCGTTTAACTTCAGTGAAAAGTATATTGCATTGAGTTTGAGTAATTTTGTACAGCCTCATCATCCAGCTATAAATTTCGTCCTTTACATCTTCCAATTCAGCTCCGGAGTTAATTCTTTTAACTAGGAGAGCTAATAAATCTGCCGTTTTTCCGGTTCCAGCGAAAACAACAACTGGTACCTGTGTTCGATTAGTTTATTGCATTGTTATTCCTGTTTAAAATATTACGATTTTAGATTATTTTTTACCGGCGGTTCATCGTGTAGACAATCTCCAACATTTCTGAGAGTATAAAAGCCCCCTTCGACGACAACACATACGATTGGGATGTTACAACCCTTATCTAAGTTTGTAAATAAAATATTGTTTATTCACGTGTAGGGGTTAGTAATTATTACTGCATTGAAGTTGAGTATTTACTTGGACTGGTTGGATATGAAGCAATACATTTCTCAAATCTTTTCCGAAAAAATGATTCTCCTCCCAATTTTCCAACAGAACCGTTGTCCACAAGCAAAAAATTTGAATGACGGGGATTCAACAATACATACTTGGAAGATGCGTGCTCTAAAATTTTCTTATCATTATTTCATAATTATTCTTCCAATAGTTTATAAGTTTAACAAACCTAATGCATTGTAAGTTCTTTCCTTATTGTGACCAATCAGAATATTTCTGTTCTCCACAACACCCCAAGGGGCAATGCCCAAACTAATGACTCGACCCTTTTTTAAACCATTTGCAGATATTCGATCACTTCCAAGAGCCAATGCAGCGCCCACATGTCGAGCAACACCTGAAATAATTTAACAAAGACTCATTTTAATAACGGAGAAAAAAGGAAAAACTAGCCAACTTTACTACTCCAGACAACCCTGAAAGATCGCGCTGGGTCAATATGGCCGACTTTCTTGCTGATTCATATGTATTGGAGAAAACAGTGAAAGTCGAGTCTCGGAGGTGACAGTAATCTCGCTACCTTACCGGCTTTTTATATGAAATGTCAAGAGACGAGAAAGAACTTTCATCTAACAAGGTAAACTATTTGGGTGTTCTAACCGTTCGGTAACCGGACCAAACTTTTTTGGTACCTTGGGTCATCCAAAATATGAGTACGGAAACATTTTTTGTCAAAGTGAAAGTCTAACCCACACGAAGTCAGCAAAGGTCATCCTCCGTGCTACCTAATGTATTGTGAGAAACATCTACCAAATCGGGGAAGGGAGCCAGATCCATTTTCACATTACATAAGGTAGCACGGG
>JAQGCB010000580.1:0-20471 GCA_034698835.1 Protaphorura tricampata
AAAAAATCAACGCAGATATTTTTTTATTTCATATCAAATGTATGCAAATGTAATACATAGTTTAGACTGGAACCACTATGAAAGGTAGATTGATTCAGTGATTACGTTTACTAGTTACTGCTGTTCAAAACTGTTTCTCTTTTAATACTGTATATGTGACCGAAGTAGAAATAATAGAGCGAGTGTTTCGTTCTCTGACGCCACATTTATATTCTATATAAGGTACATAACTAATAGAAACTTCCATTTTCATGAACGTACATCGAAGCGGGTTTATTTATAATTGCGTCCAGCTTAAATGTCTGCATTTTGCAAATAAATAAATAAAATATTTATTCACGGGAGCGGAACTGTTAGATTACCTCTTTACTGTTGTGGCCTTAATATTCTCAATATTATATTGTTGAATATTACAACTGAGGCATGTACACAGAACCCATATATCTGACCTCATCAATGCGAGCAACTGTATTTAACCCGAATATCTAACCTTATATATGCGAGCATCCATATAGAACGCGTTTATATATCCACATAAATTGAATAATGTGCATCGATCGCACATAGCTTGACTTATAAATGCAAGCATATGTATGGAACGCTCATAGCTTGACTAATAAATGCAAGCATATGTATAGAACGCTCATAGCTTGACTAATAAATGCAAGCATATGTATGGAACGCTCATAGCTTGACTAATAAATGCAAGCATATGTATGGAACGCTCATAGCTTGACTTATAAATGCAAGCATATGTATGGAACGCTCATAGCTTGACTTATAAATGCAAGCATATGCATGGAACGCTCATGGCTGACCAGATTAATGCAAGCATATATGTAGAACGAGTTTGTCTAACCGCATAAATGGAATCATGTTCATAGATCGCACATAGCTTACGACTTAAATGGAAACATATCGATGTAACGCACCTATCTAACCAGATCAACGCCATAATATAATTAGACTTTGTATTGTCAGCATTAGAACAGACGTGATAATTATCATCCTATTACTCTCAGAAATTTAAAAATCCGAATGTATAAATGTATCCATGTAAAACCAACAGTGCAAAGTAATATTGTCAATGCAATTTATAATGAAAAACTATTTGCGAACCGAACGTGTTTAAGAGAATATGCCGGATATTAGTTGAGTGCTGATTTTTAATTTCCATGTGAACATGTGTTAGGCACAATTTATCTTTATATTTTGTTAAAAAAAAATTGTTGACTTTTGTTGTAAGCACGTTGGTTTGAAATGAAAATTATTTTTCATCAATGGATGCTACGTGCAACGTTTTCCAATAATTATCTAATTAGTGTAAAGCACGTAGAATTACAAATACGCGTACGTATTCGAGGGAGACTCTGACCGCCCTACACTCGAGTACACTACAATATTATATTGATAAAAAGTTAAGCCCATTCATTCAAATACACATGCATTCAGCCCAAAGTCAGCATCGTCAAAATATCTGCATGCGTCATCGAGATTGAACTTGAAATGTTTTTGTTATTTATTCGCACAGTGTAGTGTAAATTGCAAATAGTCACACTCACGAATCATTACCGAGAAGATACAGAGCATTTGGTCTAAAATGTTTTGAAGATGCAATTTTATTTAACATTGAATAAGCTGGGCTCATTTCTGGTGAAATTACGATTCGTCAGATTTATTTGTTTTGACACGTATTTACCTTGACTTTGACATTACTAGTCACTACTCACTACCATTGCTTGTGTATTAACAGTGTATTTTAGGGAGACGGAAAGAACACAACAAAATTATACAGACGTTTGTACTCAATAATTTCTTACTGATATTTTTGAATAATTTTTGTGAAAAATCAAAGTTGCCATTATTATGGTTTCCGAAGATCCAACGGAAACTGACGATAGCTCTGCCTTGGATTTATCAGTTCCGAGTATCCTGAACAGTAAAGGCCCTGATAATTTTGTAATGGATCTTCTTGTTGCTAGGTAAACTGTGTACAATTTTACTAATTAAAAATACTAAGACAATACGAAATTAAAAAATACTGTATTAATATTTCATTTCCCAGTCAATCACAATATTTGGATGGAGAAAGTTTTAATATTCTGGAAGAATTATTAGAATCCGAAAACGGTTGGGTGATTTTAATCATGTCATTAGTCCAGCATACCCCCTTGGAACATTCCGATGGCGCGTTTTGCATGGCGCGAACACTCAGGCGAAGTCTTCTTCCCACAAAGGTTAGAGGGCAGAGATAAAATATACATCTAGAGTGAATTATTAATTTTATTTTATTTACTTTTATTAATTAGGAAGCCATTTCGGGCCTAAATAAGAGATTATCAATCGAATGCTCGAAAGACGACGGAGGGTACAGAAACAAATATCTTCGTAATGCATTTGTTATTATTGGATATTTGGCTGACATTTTCGGAGAACAGCAGAGACTCGTCTTACTGAGCCCAGACATCCTGAATTTATTAATTTCCCAACTGGTATTCCCAAGTACATATATACAAGGATTGAGTTCAATAAGAAATTTTTGTCTGACTGAGAATGTTAATTTTCAGAAGAAAGATGCACAACCTGGGGTTACGTTGTATGCTCTATATGCTCTCGAAAGACTTGCGCAAAGTGGTACAATACCTTAGTAGAAAACTTACATTGAAGTCCGAACGTACAAGGCACATGTATTTGAAAAATATGTCAAAATTTGCTCTTTTGATTTATTTTCAGCTGAAAATAAAAATATGATACAAAAATCTCTGGAGATGACCAACGAAAACCCATTAATAGAATTAGAGGAGTGGATTGAGTCCGAAGATCACGAGGAACGCCAAGTTGGAATTTATGCACAATGGTTACTTGATAATATTTGTGCGTACAGAAATGAACCGAATGCTAATTAGTAAAATGAAATCTTCGCTAAAATTACTTTGA
Organism: Protaphorura tricampata; assembly: GCA_034698835.1. NCBI lineage: Eukaryota > Metazoa > Arthropoda > Collembola > Poduromorpha > Onychiuridae > Protaphorura > Protaphorura tricampata. The sequence continues at coordinate 2,938 of JAQGCB010000580.1, forward strand.
CCTTGCAGTTCTCGTAGGTAATCGACCGTTCGGGTATGAACTTGTGACTGACACTAATGTGACGGTCATTCTTAACATTCGTGACGCAAGTCCATATTTAAAAATGTCACCGAATGGACTCGAGGTATAAATTTAGTTTTAGTTTAATGATTTGATAATACTTTCTGTCTAATATTTTGATTTAATTACTATAGGCCAGAAATGACGTTTCTTCCTTTGAAGGCATACGAAGTACTTTTCAAATTGACTCAGGATCATGGTACTATGAGGTTTTACTCATAACAGATGGCGTTTTACAAATCGGTTGGGCTACAAGGGATACGAAATTCTTAAATGCAGCAGTCAGTATAATATATTTAATTACTAATTACTAATTTTTAATTGTTTTTATTAATTACTGATTGGATTTCTAGAGTGGTTATGGATCTGGGGTAGGAGATCATAATTTCTCAGTTGGGTTTGATGGGTGTAGGAAGTTTCTATGGCATGAAAATAGAATGGAGCCAATTTCTATGTCACGTTGGAAAGTTGGTGATATTGTTGGGGCATTCATCGATTTGAAAGCCCAAGAAATAATATTTTATTTGAATGGAGAAGTTATGGTGACTCATACGGACGTGTTTAAGCATGCAAAGTAATTAATTTATTTGCAGTTGTCAATTGTTTACAGACATCTATTTTCATTTACAACTGAATGTTTGTTTGTTTCCAGAACCGGATTCTTTGCCGCGACAAGCTTTGAAATATTCCAACACTGTCAATTCAATTTTGGAAGTCGGGCATTTGCATTTCCGCCGGTTGGGAGAGAATTTGACAATTTTAATGAATCGGCCAAATTAAAAACAACTACAGGGAATGAGTGCAAAGTGATACTTCCAATCCAATTCACCTTAGAATGAAAAATTATTTGAGAGCAGAAAGTGTTCAAGAAAATATGTGCAAAATCTGTGTTGATAATATTTCTGACATCAAATTTCTACCGTGTAAGCACGAGTAAGTACAATTTATAAATACAATATAAAATTGACAGAAAATTTTTGAATAAAAATATTTTTTTTGTGTTCCAGGAGTGTCTGTTCAACTTGCTCAGCTCAATTGGGCATCTGCCCATTTTGTCGAAGAGTTATTGCTGAAAAAGTCAAAATTTCTAAAATTTAGCTGATTGGAATTTTATTATTTAAAATCAGGTGTATTTTTCTTCAATTTTATTTATATCTGAACTGATAACAATAAATTTAATGTATTGTCCGCAATGACATTCAAATATGGTATTATGTTTTGCTCAAACTCAAAAAAATTCCCAACCCCAATGGTTATCTTTCGTAATGCAATCCATTCTTTCCTCAACATTGACGCCATTCCAAGTTTCTTTGAGATTTTGATGAACTTCTCTGATATGTCACAGACTCCAGACATAGTTTTGAGAAATTGAAATATTATTGCCAAATCGATGAAACAGAGTGTGATAATACCTCCATGGTATATTGGATGAATGAATGCTCCGCCGTTGATAGCAGCGAAGCAAAGTAGAATGGCATTCAAGAATTGTATTCCTGGGTAAAGAACATCCGCAGTGCCTTTGTTCAAAGCCTTGTACGCCTCCTTCAGAATCATGTATCTCTTGAAATACATTAGCTCTTCCTTCAAAATATTTTGTTGGAGTCGGTTGAACCATTTCTTCCCTGGTGTGAGAATGGATGCAATTCTATCCCTTGTGAACAAATTTCAAAAAAATTCAAGTTAATATCGGGATCCAGGGGCAAGGGAAGATTTCCAACATAACAGTTCAGTTTCAATGGAGGGAAGCTCCAAATCAAAGTTGGGGAAACATAGTTATGAACAGAATACAAGTGTTGGCATGGGATATGCACATAACCTTGGTACCCCCATACAATTCTCCACTCTCAATCCAGACTAGAAGCCCGGCTCTGGCTACGGTGTAAACAATTAAAAAAAAAGAGTAATTACTTACAGGGATGTTGAGATCCGTCCATGAATTATCATTAGATACATAAGTAGTAACTGTAAATTTATTGACCACACAGTCACAATGTAAATATTCTTAGTCACTTCGAATAAACCCAAGATCGTGAGAAGGATTCTTTGATTTTGGTCAATTGTTGGGAAAAGAGTTGTCAAAGACTTATAGTCAAATATTACACTGAATATCATTGGAACTACAGCGCCGAACATTGTTCTATTCAGGATATTCTCAAAACACCATCTCTTCAATGGCTGATTTGTTCTTCTTCCTGGGTAAAATATGAAAAAATGCATGTTATTGGCAGTAAAGATTTTTGATTTTGAAAAGTCAAAAATCTCAATTAATTAATTTTAACTAACATTAATAATAATTAAAGATTGATTTTTACCTTTGGGGCAATTCGAGAGGAGCATAATTTGGTTCGTAAATGCCGCCATCTCATTTCCACGTAGTAAAATAGTAACCGAAAACCCAATGGTACAAATGTTGACCAACGCCAGATATGTATGAAGCATTGTGTGCATCAATTCAAACTCCCCTGACAAGAATCCATATAAACTGTAGAAAGTGAAACTCAGTCTTGATACCACGTCGAACCAAAAGTTGAAAATGCACAAGAGACGATCTAATTTTTTCTGACGTTCTACGAGTAGACCCTTTCTATCATCCCATTCGAAGGGTAGTATTCTCCAACGGGCAGCAAAACGTACAACCCTTCTTGTAAGATATATCAATGAATGACCAGGTTTGTCTTCAGTAGGTAGACGTCGTCGCAGTTTTTTCATTCTTTCCAATATTGATTCCAAAATCTGTGAGCACAATAATTTATTATTACACTATTCCCTAAAAAATATGCTAGATTTCCTGTTTACTTTTTTTTTACCCAAGAAGTCTCCGAAAAATGTATTTGAGCAAAACTTTTTTAGAGTAACTGAAATTAGTTACTAGTTTTCAGATGGAGTAGAAAAGTGGATATGATGTTGGAAAGTATACACGACGCAGTTTATTAGAGAAGCCGAGGCAAACCAAGACAGAAATAAACTTGGTAATCAAAATATATTTAAAATTTAAACGTATAATGGATTGGAGTTTCCTAAACCATATTTCAGTCAAACAATGTGGAAATATATTTTTTATGGAATATATGTCTTAAAAATAATAGGGTTGCGAATCGGAGGCTTGAGACGAGAAACAAAGAATCAAATTCTTAAGAGTGGACTAAAAGTATTGCTACTAAATAATTCCTTAACATGAGTGTAGCCATTATTTCGACGACAGGGTTTGCTATGGCGTGCATTTGATTATTTCTGTTCTTCCACCTTGAAATACTTTGTTCGTGTTGTGACCATATAACCTTGAAATTAAATGCGCTTTAGTATTGAGTCCATACATTTGAAATTCGAAGCTGTGATGGATTAGAAGTTGCCAAATATAATTTTGTGAAACCATGCAGAAATCTAAGGAACAAATCCAAAAATAAATATTGCAAGTCGGATGCTCGTGCCTGGAGTCAAGGATAATTTCGAAATATGATTTTATGTCAAGAATGCTTACAACACTTGTTCCCAACCACGTGAATACAATCTTTCGCAAACATTTTTATTTTTACTTTCGCACACATTTAAATTACCAAAGCGGTAATATTTAATTAAAACTTGTTTGTAATTAGGTGAAGGTAATTTTGCAATCTATTACGCCATCCCCACTTTTTTGGAGCTTCGGTAGATTTGGGATTGGGTGGCCATAACGTTGTGATAGTATTTGTTTCTGTTGTGCTTGTGCCGACTGTTGTTGTCTGAAGAGAGATGGCGTTAGAGTCACAAATCAATTCGTCTTCACCCGACAAACATTCCATTCTACCATTGCAGAGAGCCATGGTCGGAATGCATGGATTCATGACGGTTTCACAGTGAGTCACATTTGCATGGCATACTTTGTGGGATTCGGTCAAACAGTAAAATTCATTTCGACTGCATTTACCCTTTGACCTGAATCAAAATTAAAAATTAGTAAATGACATTTTTTTAAGAAATAAAAATAATTAAAATCCTCACATTATTTGTTTAGAAATTGGATCAGTCCAATCAATAAAATGTGACACTTCTGTGTACACTCCAGCGGGAAAGAAATCAAATCCCGGGTATTCTACGCCACTGTGACTGTCCGCGCAAGTCGGCCCGAATGACACAATCCCGCACAGAATTTGTTTATTTGGGTTTTCATTTGTAGTGCAAGTGAGTGGTCCGCCAGAGTCACCTGTTGAAAAATCAAAGAAAAATCAATATATTTATAAAAAATATTAGTTCGAAATTAAATATTTAAAAATTGTATTAAGTTACCCCTGCAAGCATCTTTTTTCCTTTCACCACCTGCGCACATCATGGAATCCCTCAAATAAGCTCGATTATTTTTCAAAAACATGGATTGAGTCGTAGTCCCATCCGCTAACCCCCAACCACTCACTGTCCCATTACCTAGACGGGGATACATGAGATGAAAATTTTCTTATCCTTGTCTTGAGCGCAAACATTTAAATGTATGCAAATTTGAATCCTTACCGAAGAATTCTGTAACACCCTGCGGATAATCAATATTTTGCACAGAGGTAGTAAATTTCAGAGGGGTCGCCAATTGAAAAATGGCTATGTCATCACCACCGAGCACAGAGGAGTAATTTTGATGAATGAATATTTTTGATACATTTCGTTTTTGCTCAGTACCCTCAAAAAATCGTTGATCATTTTCACCAGCTATGACCTCCCAATCAGATGTCCGTTTCCTAGCGTAAGGGCAATGCGCGGCTGTTAGAATCACAAAAGAGTTCAGAATACTCCCAGTGCACCATGGCTTACCCCGCCATTTTAATAGGACTTGATAAGGTACTTCAAATGGGGTCACTCGTTCTCCTCCAGAGACTTTCGTTACGTGCGAACCTGTCAGAATATTAACAAGTATGCATTAATTCATTAATGTACTAAATAATGACACTATTTTCCTCTAGTTTCGACTTACCAAATTGTCCGACAGTACAGGGTACGCTAATGAGCGCAAAAGTTAATAGAACGTATAATCTCGCCATGACAATAGGTTAGATCAAAATTTACGCTGTTCAATAAGTTATTTAGTATTGATTTATTCAAATAATTAATATCCAGGTGATATCAATTAAAATCACGGCACTTCTGACTGGGTTCAATAAATTTTTAATAAACGTTGTATTGGTTTAATTGAATTGGTGTACTGCCTGTTACCTGTGTAACTCATACATAATTTTGTAAGACTTTCCTCGTCACTACTTTGTACTTCTATATTATGAGTATTACGTACACGTATGTGTTACTTCAGAACGACAGGATTTTCCTCACCATTTCCTTACAATGGAAAAAGGAAATTAATCGGTTAGCACCATTACTTATGTTATGTTTACCGATTTATCCTCTTACAGTGTCGCTCATATCAAATTACATATGTGACACAAATTTTCATTTCACAGTTGAGAATTCAATGTTGGACTCCATTAAAGCTGAAAGTCTTCATTTTCTCAATTTATGTTCATTTTGTCCAATAAATTTTCCACCTCATCAAATATCTTATCTTGTTTTCACAATTTCCATTCGAGAACATATTTTGATTTATGCTGCCATGCAAATCCAAATTTGCCTTACCACCCATCATTCTTTCTGGAGGTTCTAATACGGATGATTCGTTTTAGTTGGTAAGGGAATGTTTTCTATTTACCCCCAGTGTCTTACTTCATTCCAGTACGAATAAGCCAACATCAATATCGTACATCTATTCGACTTTAGGTGCATTAAGATTATGACAAAGTCCTCAGAGGTTTCGCCTGAATAAGTAATGGTTTGTATGTATAGACCCAAGAGAAAACTCCGCTTTGGCTTTTTACTAGATTGATGTTTAAATTATGGAAATGTTTGAAGTATGCCCGTCATGTCGTGGTTATGTTCTGCAGAATAGATTGTTCAATGTATGTTTCGTGCTGTACTGAAGGTACAATTATTGCTTTTCGTCTTCGTATTGTATGCATTTTATCGTAAAAGTTGGAAGTGTATACAGGGTGTGTCAACACTCAACAGTAAAAATCTTTTGCAAATTTTCTCCGTAATTATCATTAGCACTTTCCTAAAAGCATATGTCATACATCAGGTCTGAGAACAATGACATTTTTCGACTTAAACTACATGTAGAAATTCCAAATTTCTTTTTGTAAAGGCTGGAAACTTCATTTGACTTTCTGTATTCCCCCTTTTAGCCCGAATCCTGGCGGCTTATTTCCCTTCACTCTGTAATCCCTACTGTATCAAGGTGTTCCTCCGATCCATCACTCAAACCGATGACATTTTTAAAAATTCATATGAAGCTATTTATGAACACAGTTGGACTTTTAAAATATTAAAACTTCTCCTTGCGTTTTGACTTTATCGCTTCAGTTCAGCTTCAAAAATTGTTCATTTTGAACGTTTTGCCAGAACTCTCTCCTCAACAGGATTTATGGTATAACTATTGAAGTGATATTCTGACACTATCATATCAACAGCGCGGATCAAAATGGTCTCATCCGTAGGGCTTTGGAGTTCCATAATAGTTATGATATTCTTTGTTAACTCTTACGTCTGTGTCTCAAGCTATCCAATCACGTCCCCACTACCAGAGACATGGGATATCAACCAATATTTGACTCCGTTCAGCGCGTGTCATATTGTCATCTGGAAATATCCTACATCACCTCAGACTAGTCTGTCCGGTCTACCCGTCACTATACTAGATTTTGATACGAAAACAAACAGAGGAAAATATATGTCGGATATTTATGTTGATACTTCGTGGGAAAAATTTGAAAACGACATCTCAAGAAAACTTAGCATTTATCAGTTGAAATTCTTCTGCATCGTACATTTTGTAATTCTTCCGGATGTAACGACCGAATTAATACTCGGTGAACTATTTTGGACCATCTCTGAATACCTACACATTACAGTATCGTACGACACGGAAGACGCAAGCAAGAAAATGTACTACACTCCGAACCTGAACGATGAAATACGTTACCCAAATCACTATTTACATTTGGTTCACAACTTTCATTATAATGACAAACGATGCGAGTACCAACCACAGAGTTGGCAAGAAATAACGAGCACCGTTCATGACTGGTATTCCGCATACTACAAACTCTACCTCATTCAACGTGATAATACAAAACAATTCAACTTAATCGGTTTAGTCTGTACTAATATTTATATGAGTTCGAAGCAAGCTTATCAAGTGGAAGTTGGGATAAAACTAACTTCAGAATTGGATAACATTTACAGACAAAGTTTTATTAGTATGTGTCAACGCATTAGTTTCCGACTTGTGAATCCAGAAATAAGAGAATGTACAATCGACAGTCCATTCGCTCCAAACAATTACTTCAATTCTCTGGAGTTGAAAAATTACAACGGAGGAAGTTTCAAGCTTAAATATGTTGCCATATTATCTCTATTAGTCGAGCAAATGCCTAATTCTACAATAACTGATTCAACACCACTGGGTGACAGCGATTGTTGGAAAGAGGAGTTAAAGCCTGACCATATTGTTACGTTCCAAGGCGGTTATCCTTACACTTCATCTACTTTTTATTTCAAAGTACGAACCGAGTCTCATCGTTTCATCACGTGTGACGGAACTCAAAGCCGCCTGTCCTTTGCTGGGTATTTCAAACCGTTCATGGTTCCAGTCTGGTCCGCCATGTTCTTTACTTTGACGGTGACAATAATATTTATTAATGCTGTGTGGAGACTAAAGCATGTTGAGCAAAGTATGACATTAATAATAGTATGTTACATGATGGAGCAAGGGATAAATTTGAAATCATACCTCACTAGAGGTCACTCATATTTGTACTGTGTACTAACTCCAACCCTACTCGCAACATTAATCCTCACAAATGCTTACAGAGGAATAGTTGTCACGGATTTGACTTCACCGATTCCTGAAACACGACTAGAGACTTTCGCTGATCTGGGTGAACAAAATTATACTGTTCATGTTCTTAATGATGAAGATTATACGAGACAGGTAGACTATTGTAAATACAACTTTGTTCAGCGTGAATATTTAGTACACTTAAACTCATTTTCAATGGAGGAATTTGATTATAAAACACGATTGGATAAATGTGTGCTCGAAATCGCTGTCAAACGTGTTTGGTTCGCGACAGAACTAATGTACAGCTTGAAAAGTAAGGGTTCAAGTGCAGGTATTAATAATTTGTTAAAGAATTTATACGACAACCTCGCACCGCCCGAGGTCGCCAAAAATAATCAACAACCACTCATTCTCGATTGCAAGAAACGGGCTTACGTTGGCTACTCCACCAAAATTGAAAGTGAAATCCTAAAGCTCCGGAGATATACTAATGATAATAACTATAATATTTATACCTCAAAGGAGTCTGACTTCGTAGTGGAATTAGGGATTTCAATTGAGAACGTAATGGAGGGTACCACAGGTTTTATTAGGGAACGGCTTCATCGTGTAATTCAGTCAGGGCTTTACAATAAATGGATGGAAGTCCTGGAATCTATTCAACAACATCAACTCGAGTTGAGTGTTAGAGGGCGCTACGATGATGTAGTAAAAGTGAAGCCGTTAAAATTGAATTCCACTCTAGCCACAATTTTCTATATATACCTCGTCAGTATATTTCTTTGTGTTATATCTATAGTTAAAGAACGACAAATTACTCGTCAAAAAATAAAACGATTTCAGATAGTAGTACAAACGATTTGTAAGAAAATATGCACCGCCGTAATATCTTTGATATGGATACCCATCAAGTTATGGTATGCCAGAATAAAGTACTTTTTTAGTAATTATATTAAATTTAAATCTAGGAGAGTAGTACGCTGAGATCCGGTGTGCTCATTTGTGAACCAAATAGAACCACGCTGGTTTTGCATAATTTGAAAATGTAATTAGCACGGTCGTTCAGAGATGAGTAGAATACAAAATCATGTGCTGAATATTGTTAAGCATGTATTTCATTGATAATTAGTATTTTAATGTTCTAATGAATATATATTACTTCTAGGGATATCCCGTTTGAGTCTGCCGGGTCTATGTATAATAACATAGTGTGTTGGGAAAAAAGTGTTACGCAGCCCGTTGGCTTTTGTAATCGAGTAAACAGTGTATTAAATAGCCAGTTCGCTTTTCTGATCGGACCTACATGTGTATAGTACTATAACTATATAACGTATGTTGCAGTGCGTTCGAATGAAAGAGGGAGAGAGAATGTAAAGGGGCAGTGACTCACTTAGTAGTGATTAGAAGTGATTAGAAGTGTGTTTTGCACACATGCTTCCATTGAAGTGATTAGAAGTGCGTGTTCTACTCACATGCTTCCATTCATGTGATTAGAAGTGTGTGTTCTACACACATGCTTCCATTCAAGTGATTAGAAGTGTGTGTTCTACACATGCTTCCATTCAAGTGATTGGAAGTGTGTGTTCTACACACACGCTTCCATTCAAGTGATTAGAAGTGTATGTTCTACACACATGCTTCCAATCAAGTGATTAGAAGTGTGTGTTATACACACATGCTTCCATTCAAGTGATTAGAAGTGTGCGCTCTACACATGCTTCCATTCAAGTGATTAGAAGTGTGTGTTATACACACATGCTTCCATTCAAGTGATTAGAAGTGTGTGTTCTGTAATCTTTGGCTTGCTATGTATGTGTGTACACAAACGGGAGGAATAGATGCATGCAAATGTGTATTCGTGTACAGAAACTTTTTTTTTGTTAAGATGAGGATTTTGTCTCATGTTTTATTCAGAAAATAAGAAATTCTTACACATATACTTAACTGTCACGTGTAACCGAGGCAGTCATTCTGCACAGAATGCAATAAATAATAACACTACAATAAATTGTTAGCAACAAGCCGCACAACAACAACACAACCAATCCCAGTAGTACTTTTCTTTTCGTGGTTTTGATTCACCTGCGCGACCATCCGCATCCTCATCCTCATCGTCGTTTTGCTCTTCATCGTCATACGAGTTTTTGATTTCATCTCGTAGGTCTTGAATGATTCGAATAGAAATTCCTATCCACATGAGTGTCACGAGGTCAATGACGAGGTAAAACCATCGTTGTGTTGTATTCCAATAATTAAACATGAGTTGAATGATTCTGAAGAAGAAATGGAGTAAAACCAGAATGAAACAAATCATTTGGAGGAGACACCAGATTTGTAGTCGACTTCGGTTGGACTAAAAGAAATTATGGAAAGAAAATTAATTATTAACATTTTTGTGAAATTGGTTGGAATATTTGATAATCACTTAAAATTATCGGATTGTAATTTTTTCTCACTTTTTTCACAGCGACCGTTAACAAAGTGTTGAGTGCAAGTTGGACGACAATTGACACTGAAACCAAAAAATCGGCGTTTTTTAAAAAAAAATCGATAAAAATTTCAGTAGATTAAAAGTTCAAAAAATATATTTGAAATACTTAAGAATTTCAAAAAACGAAATATTGGTTTACCTCCACCTATAATCCCGACGAGAATCAACAAGGCATTCAGTAGAATTCGTGCCTCTTGCAAATTTCGCTCAGCGTTCTCAATCTCGGCATTCTGAATATCTTCCATGGTAATTGCTCTGTCCAGAGTTGCAAAATGTAAGAGATACATTCCGTCATTACCACTGTTTGGAAGGAAACTTTTAATCCAGAGTGCAACTTCATCAAATGCCATGAAAGCGATTCCTATGAACCCAAAGATTGACAGGATAAGAATTCCAAACAAAATCTAAACAAAAAATATTACACAAAATCAAAATACTTTTCAACTTAAAAAAATCGTTCAATTTTAAAACAATTTTCTAAAAAAAAATCATACCCAATTCACAATCACAACGATTTTTGCTCGCTTTTCCTTTTTCTCTCTCGACATTTTCTGTCATCGAATTATTTTCTAGTTCTTTTCCACGTCAATGTATTAATCCACTATCTCTATTTAATATAATTTGCACACACACAATACAAAAAAGAAATCGAATAAGAAAAATTTTCAAATAAAAAAATTGAGAGGAATTTTTAAGACCCAGAGTTTGGTAATATTAATTTTTAGGTTGAACTGTTTCTGTTTAAACCATGTTCACCACATGACATGTTTAAATAATAATGTGTACTGTAGACTGTACTTAATATACGCAATGTCTGTTGTCAGGTTACTATGTGTGTTCGTACGCTATACACGCATTTCGTTCCCAGAAACCATTCACATCATGAATATGAATGACCCCAAGCGAAATACAACTCCGTCACTGTTTTTTGTGTGCATTTTTTTACGCACCATATAATTTGTATAACTACAACACCAACCAACCCTTCATCTGTACAAGTTAATGCATTTTGCATAGACCCATTCACATTCTATCCAAATGCTCATAAATACGGCACTTGATGATTTGATTGTTGACATACAAAGTTAAAACACGCGGGAATCATTAGGAAAATCATAAGAATTTTGTTTTAAACTGTGCAGATAATGATTTCTTTCAAAATTTCGAAAACGATTTTTTTACAAAACGCTAAACGCAACTTTTGTAAAAAGAACGAAAAATAATTTTTCCCTCACAACTTGGATTTTATTTATTTTTGTACTTGTATTTTTGTACCGCAGTGATTCATTCACAACAAAAATTGATGAACTATATACAGTCTACAAATGTACGACTAATTCTAATTGTAAGTTTTTAAATTAAAACTGCCGTCAGTATAATATATTGTATTAGAATTGAGAGACTTAAGTAGTGTTTTTAGAAAATGTTGCATTTGATTGTTAATAAAAATATTGAATCTTCACTGCCAAGGCAAGGTGGATTTCCTTAATCCGACAAAAAGTCACGTGTCATTTGGACATTTGCTTTAGAATTTCCTTTCCCCGTCCGTGCATGTACTTATTAACTTGGTCGTTCACTTGCGGATCGTACTCATGGAATAATTTATGATTCCAATTTGAACAGATTGTTCGTCAAATCCTACAGCAACAAAATTAAAAAGAAATTAGAAATTGTGGAAATTCCATGATAATTAATGACGTTACTTATTAAATGTTTGATTTGCTATTGCTTACAGCTGCTGCAATTCTTTCCAACAAATTAGAAAGAAAGTGTGGGCCACCAGAATGTACAAAACTGGCAAACATTAGTACAGTGGCCGCACAAGCCAATCCTCCGATCACGTGATAAATTTCAGTCTAGTAATTTTTTTAAACAGTTAAAATTTAAATTCTTTCCTGAATTTCTTTTTCGAAAATAAAAATATTTGCACGTACAGTTTTCTTGGAGACAGAAACAGCTCGAGAATATTGGACCTTGAGGAAAGCAAGGACTGTTAGAATGATGGACAAAATCAGAAGGAATGTCACGGTGGACACAAAATATTTGTGTTCCTCCACACTTCTGTAGTAACACTGAGCCGTGAGTCCGATGTCAATGACCCCAAGAACCTACATGATTAAATATGTATAGTAAATAATGTATATCTCACTATTTCCAAAATTATTTGATTCATGCAAAGTTTTCGTCTCATCTTTCCCCAATAATCCAAGGATGTTTAAAAATTCCCCATTTTAATAATTAGTTTTTACAAAATTGTATTAAAAATTAATTATGAATTAATTGTGATTAATTCTCACCAAAATAAATAGACGAAGCCCACCATTTGGCCCACTGAATATTCCAGTAGTATTCGTTGGGTTTGTATGCAAATTATGCGTGTGTGGTTTCATTTTCATACAAAAATTGTATTGTATTGAAAATTACTTGTTCTTTGTTACATTGAAATGTTTTGGAATTTGATGTAGGTAATACTAAAAACTCTGGAGAATTCTGGAGTTCCTGTGACGACGTAGTGTATAATACTGAATAAAAAAAGTTAAGCCAGCCTATACGCGGAAAAACCGGAAGAACCGTACGACGCAGATTCTACCCTACTCTACCATATACAATTACAAATGCATAGGAAATAGGAACATGACATGACTACGGCGTAGTACAAGCACAACATTACGTTACGTTATGTTATGACTAGAAACTAGTCAATTCTCAAGAGGGAAATTTTTATACCCACAATATAATAGATAATGCGAAACACCCAAATATTTCCCAAAAATATTGGTCATTACAATACATTATCAAATTATGCAACATTAATATACTATTTTTTAATATTAGCTTGATGTCCAAGAATTCACAGAAAATGAATGAAATTCGGGCTTTGGGGTACAGTGAGATTTGTTTGAAATTTTGAGTTAGAATCGTAAAAATACCACCTAAGCACCTAAGCTAAACTGACCATAGACACGAAATGTTCCATTGCGCCGCAAGAAACCGCAGCGCAGGTAGTTCGAGACAATATTTAATTAATTTAATGCTATGCTGGGAAGTAAATGAAAAATTAATTTCAACACATAAATGCGCAGTTCGATCGATAAACTAATACTTTTTATTTTTTAAATGTTTGTTTTCGTATTTTTCGTAATTTCTTTTTACACTTTTTGTACTTTTTTGGACTTTGTGAAGTATTATTGTACTTTTGTTGCACACGGCACAGCACAGTTAGTTTTGTAAATATTGCATTGGCCATTAATCAAAATTCACAAAAAAAACATTTAATAAAAGCCTAATAAAAGAAGCGTTTTGGTGTAGCGTTATTTTATTAATAAATATTAAACACTATAATAGTGGAAATGTGAAATGAATGATTAATTAATATTTTTAGGCAGAAAATATGTTGGGTATTGTGAAAGAATTCCAACTCTGAGATCCGTAGCCCAGTGCATTTAAGATTCCAATCAGCTGTTTAGTAAAAAAAAATAATTAGTAAATGAATTGATTGTATTGTTTAAAAAATATGGCGTTATAAATATACGTATATCTTACCGCTGATGAAAATCGCATCACGTAATTGACGGTGGAGTGCCAATTTGCATAATTAATTACACTAATCAGCATTAAACCAGATGCAACGAGTAAGAGTAATCCTCCGAGTGCATGGAATAGATCTTCCTATGTTGTACAAAAAAAAATTGAAAATTTTTAATTTCAAAACTACATACAAAAATATTTGTTAATATTTTGAATTTTTACCAATTTTTTGAAAATGTCCATTCTTTCTTGGAGACCGAATACAGCACTCACTGTGAATAAAATTGAAATGGCCAAAAGTACACTGATTGTTTCAAAGAAAAAATTCTCTGAGCGTACGCCTGTGTAATAACACTCAGATGTGAGTGCGACGTCAACGGCACCGAGTATCTAAAAAAATGGATATAAATATATATAAAAAATTCAAAAAAAATACATTTTTTAAAAAAACTAAATATTCTAAATTCTAAATATTCTTACCAAAGTAAAAAGTCGACGATTTCCATTCCGACCCGAAAATAGTTTCTGACTATTCATCATGTGTTTTTATATGTACTTGTAATTTTAGACAAATATTTTTTTGTAAATTGAACGTTTAATTCAGAATTTTCAGAACACAACACTTGGAGTTAAAGTGCAAACGACGAATGCTACAAAAGCAAGTGTCCATCCAAATATTTAACACTGGAAATATTATATAGGAGTCTGCCTGGACTGTATTGACGTAATAATTTGCGTCGGAGTTAGTTCAGTCGTACCATGCATAGCATAGCGCACAGGAAAACAGACTAGACCATGACCTGTCCAAAATATTTGCAACGCAATATGTATGTAGCTGTACCTGTATTTGCTGTATAAGGGGAAAACTAGCAAAAGCCTAGTAATGCCCAGGTTCACTTCACACCCAATGCTAATGCAACGTAGTATTAACTTACTGATAAAAAATTCTGTCTATTTCCAATGCTAATTTTTAACCACAATGGATGCAAATCGTATGTTTATGAAACGTTTAAGTACAATGTACAAGTACACGTGGATTTGTTGACAAAATGAGAAGTGAAATTAAAATCATATGATTTTCCACTCCACTGCATAAATTATGATTCATAGAATTGTATAAATAGATTTTCTTATCTAATTGACGTAGTTTGTAGTATTTTTAATTTTAATGACGTCAATTGGTTCTTTTACACGTTACATTGTTATGTTGCATAGAGACAAGCATCTACCGTTTATTTTTTTATACGTTTTTGACGATTTTTTAATGTTATATTATATGTATGTTTTTTTTTTTAATTTTAAAACAAATTATTCAGTAATTAGTTCCAAAATTCATGCACCAACGTATTTACACAGATTACATACATTCTCGTGTATATTTTTACATTGAATTCCTCAAAATTAAGTTGCGTTGTAAGTGCATGGCCGTGAATTAAGATTGACGATTGAAATTGAAGGTCATTTTTTACTACTCTATATTATTTGCAAGTACGTATGTAGTATGTTAGGTATACGTACGTATACGTATGTATCAATGTGCAACTTGGACCTACTAATTCTAACCAGTTTCCCCAAAACTGTTTCCTGTATAAAAAATACGGGCCTACAGGCCAGGTGCTATGCGTAATGCGTATGCAGAATTTGTTGTGCTCAAGTTGCGATGCTACAATATACAGGCAAAAAATATATATACAGGGTGGAATAATAGAACACCCAGCTCAGAAAACTTTTTTTTACATCTAAATATACATTTTGTTCCTTTGATTTTTTTTGGACACCCGGTAGAAATAGACAATGATGATGTACGTGTACATATTCTTCGTAGTTAAGGAAGGGTTGAGGTAGGACAATAGATACCATCCCATATGCTCTGCATACCACAACCACAACACTACGCAATAAATATTATTTACTAGGAACCAAGAATACGAATACGACGTTAGCTATTATTTTGGCAGACTATTTTAGGCGTAGTCGAAGAGAGAGCTTCTTGTCAAAATTTGGCTATTGAGTTCCCCAGATATTTTAACAACGCTGAACCGGACGGATGTGTCTCTGTGTGTTTTGTCAACCGTAAATTTTTTTGTACTCATTTCATTCAGAATCTCACTCGTGTTTTATTTTTACACACGTTTTCACTCATTACAAGGTGTATTATTAAAAAAAAGGCTAGAAGAATTTGCGTAAATATGGGAATAGTGACAGACCCTGGAATTTTTCGTGGGACGAATGGATTCCTTCGACTTTTCACAATTGTAAGATTCTATTTATAAAATAATTCAATGGAATTTTAATTTTGAAAATTAATCAATACGAGAATAGTGATTTTTTTTGGTAATTTTCTAATTATTATTTGATATAGATTTTTGGCGCAATTGACCTTGGGATTTTGGCACATTCTTACTACTCAAGCGTAACCGAAGAATCCTTCTTTTTGACATCAGTAATCGTGCTCTTAATTGTTTCAATTATTTTGGCGGTCGTTGCATTCCTCGGAGTTCACAATGCAGCTATTTTGGTCAGACGTGTTGTAAGTGTTAAAATTATAATTAAAATTTAATTAATTTGATT
Organism: Protaphorura tricampata; assembly: GCA_034698835.1. NCBI lineage: Eukaryota > Metazoa > Arthropoda > Collembola > Poduromorpha > Onychiuridae > Protaphorura > Protaphorura tricampata. The sequence goes on from JAQGCB010000580.1 coordinate 19,440, forward strand.
AAATAATAATTAACTAATTATTGCATAATGTAGGATTCACTTTATCACGTAATCGGTGGACTCATACTACTCGTGGCTGCAGTTTTAATGGCGATCAGTGTCATTCATTTTGGAAATCATCACTATACATCAAATTACATTGAGAGGATCATTGCGACGGTACGAATTTTCTAGTCTTGTCCAGTCCCGTCCCGGGTTCAATTCCTACTCGGCTCATTTTTTTAAATTTTTATTGTATAATTCAGGTCATTGGATTCATAAATTCCTTGATTTACATCACTGTCGGAGCACACTCATCAAGAACAACAGATGGCATGGGAGGTCAAACTACATGTTGTTGAAAAATCTAGGGTCAAGGTCAACTATAATTTTTTTGGTGTCAATCCTTCTTTATGTCTCACAAATTCAGTAATGTACTTACAAATACGTCAAAGTTTTAAATATTTAAATATTTACATATAAAAAATGTCATACAATTATGTTCATGTATTTGAATTATTTCTCAAAACGGACGCACAGAATTATTATATTTTTAGTAATGGATACAGTTCGTACTGCTTATATAATTCACAACTACATTACCGTTACCGTGTCCAAAGAACTAAATTAATAACACTACTAACGACAAAATTTATGACGAGAGGAAACAATGATCGGTTGAATTCAAAAAATGGACCAACGGACCAAACAATTGACTTAACAGATTTAAAAAATTTCTTATCCACTTTTGAATAGTATTCGTCTAATTTTTGGAATGAATTTGGATACACCATTGAACTCTACGTAAATGATTGTGTTTTTTGACATGTAATCCCAATCACGTATGAAAAGGCTGTAGTTGAGGCTGCACAAAATATTAACGCGATGTTGTCCAGTCCGTCTCTCAATGCAATCAATGCGTAAGAACAACTAATCAATGCAACCATACTCAACAAAAACAATATTGGTGAAGATGTATACACTGAGATTTTTAAGTCAGGAAACGCCCATTGAGAAAACTTGTCATTGAGGCCGGTGGAGAATGGGAGATTC
>JAQGCB010000581.1:0-20446 GCA_034698835.1 Protaphorura tricampata
GTGTGTTGTGTGTGAAATGAGTTTCTCTCGACTGAGCGGTCTGAAATTCCATAAGAGAATTCATGCTGGTTAGAGACACTATATGTGTCATGTTTGTGTGATGAGTGATACCGCATCGAGTGAGATTATTATAGTAAAGAAAATTGATTTTTACTCATTGATATCCAATTTTTGTGTTTGATCTCTTTCAGGATGTTCAATTTAGGAAAACGAAATAAAATATTTTATAAAGTATTTTGGCTGACTGTGGACACTTCCTATTTTTTTTCTAGTCTATTTCGTTGACTCTGTTGAATGTGTCAGAAGTCAAATCCTATTACACTTAGGTCAGTGATTCTACAAAGTAATTTCGATAGTGTTTTTGACAACCCACTACAGTAGTGCAGTCTATACAAAATGTGTATCTCACTTTCTCCTATTAATTCTGCTAGAATGAACAGTATAGTGAGAGAATTCTGTCCCATATCTTTACTCTGTATAGCCGTGCAGCCGTCGACGTCATCCTTCCGAGAATACGTACTTACGTAGGAAATAATCCTATCTGATTCAAGTATGGAAAGCGAGATCAGTCGTACAATTAAAATCGAACTTCACTTACAGGTAAGTTCGTTTAATTTAATAATTGTACTCCATCTCTCGCTTTCCATACTTACTACTCGTAGATGTTTAAAGTCACAAAACAAATGAAGGCATATTTATTATGCATTAGTAAAATTGAATTAATTCCAAATCGTAAAGTTTGCATTCGTTTAAATAAGTAACAAATACATGTCATGTTACACGTTATATTGTAAGCACTGCATTGGCAAATTCATTTCTTTTGTCCAACGGCCGGTTGTAGAATCTGGCAAAAACTGAAGAATTCTTAGTCCATCCAGCCCGTGCAAAAATCTGATCCACAGACACTCCAGATCTTGCTGCTGCAGATGTCGAAGCATGCCTTGTGCTATGACCAGAGAATATACGAATATCAACACCACTCTTTTCCAGGATAGATTTTAACCATCTGCTAAGAGTTTGGTTTGACACACTTTTATGTGTTCCTTTAAAACTTAAGAATAGAGAACTCGGTTCTTCGTTTCTATAGGCTTGTGTTCTTTCTAAATATTCATTAAGAGCTCTGACAGGACACAATTCCGAATTTTCAAATCTCGGCAGATAAAGACACGGTGCGGGTTTGCCAGGTTTACTAGTCTTTAGCAATTTCGTAATATTGATTTCAACTGCATCTGCTCTTGTCAATATGTTTTCAACTTCAATCAAATTTAAAGTTTGAACACGCTGCCCAGTGGCCAAAGCCAAGAGCCCTAGCAGTTTGTACGTTACTTGCTCCAGACTAATTTGACTCAAAGGTTCTAATGAGCGCAAGTATTGTAACATAATGGTAGGATCCCATGTGTTCTGATACTTTGGACGAGGTGGTCGTAACCGTCCAACCCCTTTCATAAACCGCACAACAAGTCTGTGATCGCCAAGATGACCTGGTGTGATTAACGAGACGGCCGATCGAATAGTTCCAAGTGAACTGTATCCGAGGCCATCGTTTAGGCAGTTTTGTAGAAAGTCGAGAACTGCACTCACCTCAATTTCGTAAATGTTTAAATTTTTCAAACAACAAAACTTCCAAAACTTCTTTATGGCCGAGTCGTACTGTTTCCAGGAGGACGAAGATAGTGATTGAATGAGTGTATCAGCAACAGTTGTTGAAACTCCCATTCTCATGTAGGATTCGCGGACAATATGGCAGCTACCAGGATAAGTGTTCGATTCATTGGGTGCTCCCTATTGGGTAAAGTAATTAGATCATTAGCTGGACCCATGTACAAAAATTTGTCATTTTTTACCAGGTTCCAGAATATTGGAAACCACGGTTGGCTGGGCCAACACGGAACAACTAAAATGCCTTCTGCTTTATCATTCCTAATTTTTGTCAAGGCTCGAAGAATCATTGAAAAAGGAGGAAAGGCGTAGAATGATAGATTCGCCCATGAAATCGTAAAGGCGTCTGTCTTCCACGCAAATGGATCAGGTCTCCAAGAAACGTATTTCGAACATTTCGTGTTTTGACTAGAAGCAAATATGTCAACCTTAGGTTTACCGAAATGTTGCTTGATTTTGCTAAAGAATGTAGGAGATAACTCCCATTCTGCCTGATCGTCAGTTCTTCTTGACTCTCGATCGGCCCGAGCATTATCTTTACTTGAAATGTAAGTTGCAAAAACCCATATATTTCGTGCTTCACAAAACTGCCAAATCTGTCTGGCCAGTCCATTGTATTGAGGATATTTCACACCACCCATACGATTAATATATGAAATTGCAGTGGTGTTGTCTATTCTCATAAGGATTTGAGAATTTTTCATTGTTTTTGCAAAACAGTTTAACCCATACAAAGCAGCTGTTAATTCTAGTACATTTATGTGAAGGTTTTGTTCGTCAGCAGACCAGAATCCGTGGGTACTCGCAGATTCAGTATAAAGTCCCCAGCCTGTCATAGACGCATCCGATTCTATGGTCAGTTGAAATGATTCCGTGCGGATACTATTTCTAGCTGTGGGTAAATTTTCGATCCACCAAAGAAGGTCTACTTTAATCTCTGGACTAATTGACATAGTACCATTGAAATCTGCCCCGTTAGCACGTAATGCAAGATATTTTGACCTCTCTAAGGATTTTGTGTACACAAAACCATAGGTCATTGCTGGGCATGCTGACACCAATACACCTAGCAATCGTGCAAAATCTCTAATCCTTATAGAATTTTTCTTTATTACTTCTTTGCATTTTGATATCAACTTGACCGTCTTGTCATCCGGAAGACGTACTTCCAGTGTTTTCGAATCAAAAATAAGGCCTAGGTATTTTACCTCGGTCGAAGGATGAATGCAAGATTTATTCAAATTAATCACGAAACCCAATGATTCTAGTACGAATCGTATCTCATTAATGTCTTTTTGGCAACATTCGTGTGACTCGGAAATTATAAGCAAGTCATCCAGATAAATCATGACTACTTTACCACGCTTTCTTAGAAAGGCCGCCACTACTTTCATAACTTTAGTGAATATTCTTGGGCCTGTGGATAGGCCAAATGGAAGGCAGGTGAACTGATATAGTTTATCTTTCCATATGAAACGTAAATAACGTCTATCATGAGGTCTAATTGGAATCAAGTGATATGCATCTTGGAGGTCCAAGGTTGCGAAAAAACAATTCTGACTTATCAGTCTACGCACGGTTCTGTGGTCGTCCATTTTAAAATGGTCATTATGCACGAATTTGTTTAACTGTTTAAGATTCAAGATAAATCGAAAACTGCCGTTCGGCTTTGGAACAAGAAATATAGGTGAAATAAATTGATCGTCCAAATTATCTGCTTCCTCGATTGCAGCCAGACCAAGTAATTTTGAAATGGAATTATCCATCTCCGCTATTTCATTACTAGACATAGCAATGTTATTTGGTACTTTCCCTTGTGAGGGTTTCGTCCGGAATGGAATGCGGTAGTCTTGTATAATATCAAGAATAATTTTGTCTGACGTAATTTGTTTCCAATTTAAAATAAAATTGGCAAGCCTTCCGGCGTGTTTAGTTACCTGAGAATTCATTACTTCCTGTTCCGGGAGTAAGATTTCTTCGACTTGTAATTCTGATGTTCTCGGTAGGTATTCTGCCCGCCCTTCTTCATCCCTGTTGGTCTGCGGTAGGACGGGCCCCGTGAGTTTAAAGGCTTCTTTGGAGTAGATTTAGTTTCTGACTTGGAACCTGAGGCAAGTTTCTTTCCGTCAGGTTTGACAAGTTGTTTAGTCATTTTTTCCAAGTCCTCAGCAGTTTTGATTTTTGTTGAAAGGTCTTCACCAAATAACATAGTATCAATAACTGTTTCTGGAATCAAATTCCTCAAAATCGTGGATTTCATATTTGAAGAGAGCAAACTGCGTCTTCTCTCTGAGAGTCCGAATTGCAAATCCAACAATAGTTTTGTTGAGTCATTTAGTGCTGGTAACACTGATTTTATTTGTAGACCAGAATCTGGTTGGCACAAGAGTGTTGCAGCTTTCCCAATTGCTGCCAATGCAGCAGTTAACTGTTGTTGAGATTTGTAGAGTGCATCGTCTCTGTCCTTTACAAAATCTGCAATAACTGCCTTCGTCTCAGCATTTAATTTTGGGGCACCAATTTTAACACAATTCTCTGGCAGTAGGTACTCCTTGAGGAGTGACTGTTTCTCCTCGAGTTTCAAACCTTTTACTGCAATTGGTTCCCAACGAGTGGCCAGTTCTTTGTGAATTGGTGGACCAACAACTTGGACTGGTCCTGGGACAGAGCCCAAAATCTCAAGAACCTCTTCGTTAATGGTGTCCTCCGGATGTAGGTCAATTACCTCAGGATTCCCATCGTCCTGATCTAGAGGTTCACGTCCATGACTAACAATTCTGTTGCCATTTTGTTCGGTCGTAATGACCGTAGGCGGAGGACTGTGTGGTTTGTCCTTTGCTCCCGCCCTGTCTTTCCAATATCTTCGACCTGAATCGATTTCTGAGGACTCAGTAGAATGACCCCTCAATCTTGAGCGTGAACGACTTTGTTCGTTATCCGACCGTTTGTTTCTGGAGTTAGATCGACGTGAGTGCGATCGTGATCGTCTATTAATATTCCTTGAGAATATCTTCAGTGAGTCTGAAAGGACTTTCATTGACTCCTCCAGACGGTCATGTCTACGCTTTTTATGGTGTGACTTCTTCTTCTTGTGTCTAGTCATTTCATGAGGGTCTGGGGAAGGTGTAGACGAAGACATGTCTACCCTTTATCTATATCATAAATTATAAATAAAACGAATTTGTTTTAAATAATTGCAATGTACGATATCCATTCCCTGAGAATATTATTTGAAGAGAATTTAAATTTTGCAGACTAAACCAAACCAAAATTGAGAGAAAATTGTGGATTTTTAAAGATTAAACCAAACCCAAATTGAGAATTCGTGGATTAGTCGTCTTAAAATGGTCACGTCCGTGAGGAAGAAAACTGATGCAAACTCCTTTATTTTTTACGTGTGCGGGGAGGCACTTGTTGTCGAGACGCACAAGAAAAGCAGAATGAGAGTGTGCTGAGCAGAGTGGACGGATAGTCAGTTTCTTTCTTCTGTATGCTTTGAAGAATGTGGTATAGGGACGCATGGGCTAAGTAGTACTACGAGTAGTAAGTATGGAAAGCGAGAGATGGAGTACAATGAATGTACTTAAAGTGTAGGTTTTCATGAACGATCAAATTTGAAGCACAATTTGTCAACGTATGTGTAATAATGGTATGGTAGCTCTCAATTTTGAAGTGTCACTCCTATCATGGTTCAAAGACTTTCTTGTACTCTGTAATATCTCCCCGACAGATGGCACAGTCATCCAAAGATTCCACACAATCTTCACAATATGCATAATGTGCACATGGCAGAACAATACAATTTTTTTCTTCAGCCAAACAAATGATGCACAGTTTAGAGTCATCCGCTTGTCCTGGTTGTGATGTCCTGGACGTCTGTGTTTGTAAACTTTGACCTTGACTTTGACCTTGCCGCTGACCTCGACTTGTTGAAGGTTTTACAGCAGGGGTGTCAACTACACACAATTCCAAACAAGCCTCACAAGGAGTTCCATCATTTGGACCACATTGATTACTCATGTCATTAATAACATAAACTCGTCCACAATAAAAATATCCATTTTGTGCTTTCCTACAACAAAATGCGAATCCATTTCGTTTGAAATTCCCAGGAGGTTCTAAAAGAAGTTGAGTACACGATGGACACTTGGTCGAAGTCGATGCCCGACACACACGAGTACTTGTTCCAAAACCCGATTTACTTTCAAAATATTTTTGACAATAAAAGTTACCATCGTTAGCCAATTTTGATAAATTCCCATCACTGTTTAAACGTAAATTCGTAAACCTTCCAAATTGGTCAGTCATTTCAAGACAAGGTAGACAAGGACAACCGTGGGTCGGACCACATTGTTGTGGACATTTCCCTTGACACCTACAATAGTCTCCTCGCATCCCGCAATAATAAACGTCACTTGGTCGACGAACTGTAATGTCACCCGCCGTGTGGGCAGCGACATGGTGACCGTATTTACATTTTGCACCGTAACGATTCTCCATTTTAACAAAAAATCAAAATGTATCAATTTTTAATTAAGGAATTATAGTTTTGTACGTGTACGTGTACAATTCCCAACTAACGTTGGAGTGACGATTACGTTTACGGACTAATCAAACGTAAGTTATGCAAATTGCAAAATATTACAAAAGGCCTACTCACACCACCCGTTATGTATGTCGATACGGTCTAGTGGAAATGTGGTATGTAGATGTGGGCTCATTCTGCATGTGAGGCTTATCAGCTAGGCAGATAAGGAAAAACCAGGACGGAGATTACAGTTAAAATAGCAGAATAAAGATTTTATAATTTCACACGAAATCCAATGATAATGGTTTGCACTGTATCTAATCAACACGAGATAGTAGATTTACCGTAAATTCTCAAATAGAAAGTCCGTGTTCCGGAAGTCTTAAGTTTTTTGAATCAAAATCTGATATGATTTATTACTGTAACGATTTACAAACAAATGCTTTAGGCTAGTGTACACCGTAAAGTAGGATAGAAGGATTAATTGTCGAATTTAATGCATGGTGGTAAACAAACACTTCCATTTAATAATATTGCCTATTTCAATGCCATTAAAGCTTTGTTTGTGTAATAAAAAATTCTCCCGATTACGTGAAGATTCCCCGATTTTTGAAAATAACCCACAGAACCAATATCTACTCTACATGGTCTAAGGGAACGTAAGTATTTGTTCATTAACTTTCTGTCCAATGGTTCCATGTTTTGCCCATTTCTCTCCCAAGCGTTTACAAATACCTTGGATGTACTGTGAATATTCCCACACTTCGAGTACATTACAAATATGATAGCATTTGCTGAAACGCTTCCTATCATAAGCACTCCAAGTATTTCAGTCGTCAAAGAATCATGCAAACGTATGAATGCTCCGGTGCAAATAACAGCGGTGATAAGGAGGGCATTTATAAAGAGTAGCATAAAATCTCGTAGAATTTCGTTTCCATGTTGGACAAAAATTTGTAGACATCGGAACGTATACAAAGCTGAGGATGGTGTTCGGATGCTGTTTCGTGTAAACTTGCTGGATTTTAAAGGTCTGTGTACAATTTGATTAATTTATTGAATGAACCATATGCTCGGAATTTTAGGTTATGCTTAATACCTTGTTTCATTGAAAAGAAACATAATAGTGGTCCCGACGCAAAGCCAAAACGGTAAGAATACAACATAGGTTATATGAAGATGGAAATCAATCCAACCCATGTAGATCCAACCAACAATGACAATCCACCAAGACAAATCATTTTTATCCAGAAATAGAGTACCCGCATAAAACGAAGCCGTTGGATCAAAGAAGTAATAGAATTGCAATACACTAAACATCACAATGGTGAGCACAACCCATGACTTAATTAAGAAGTCCGATATTTTGTCTGATGATGGAGCATTTCTTCGCATGTAGTTCTCTTAAAATTATAAAAAATGTTAGGAAATTATATACTTTAAAAATATTTTACAGCTATGAAATGCTTACCTTGAATGAAATCAACAAACGCAAAGTATTGGTTGTATATGTACAAAATATTGTAGCGGTATATTGAGACAGCAATTTCAAGGAGTACTTGGAATGTATGAATAATTACTGCAAGTCCATGCAAACATATTTCGCGTCTAGAAGCATTGTTGATTACGAGACTTCTGAATTGTAGAACTAAGAAGGTGTAGTGTCCAACTATTAGAATTATAACAAGGATCCAACAAGCTATACCAAAATAGTTAGAATGACATAATCTTTTTAATTTACTATCCCAATTATAAGGGTTAAGTTTAATTGCACACGCTATTCGGGTTATGCTGTGTATTACTGTTATTAAGTTTGGACTAAGCATGACTGATTAGTAATTCGGGAATTTATCTTGCGTGGATATACACCATAAAACTGAACAAATGTTTTTCATGGACCTGTCGAACCGAGATGTCCCGTGTTGAATTGTCAAAAGGATTCTGAAGCTTCAAATATTTCAAAATTCTACCGAAGTATGAAAATGTGACTCAAATTCACTATTTCCCAGTATTAATTACTCGACAAATCAATATGTTTGATGAATACAGGATAATACGGCCAACGGATTTGAATAATCTTGCTGGGTATCGGGCAAATAAATGTCGTTTATCAAGAAGTGTAGATAAGAAGAAGCCGGGCCGAAATTAAGCTTTAAATAAATTAGTAGAATAATGTTTTTGTCCGTCAACATAAAATCTATTTTTTAATTGTTCACACCATTTCTATTCAACACGAGCATATAAGTTTACAGTAAATGAACACATTAGAAATCCGGGTGTCCAATTTTAAAATGAACATTTCAATCAACCGAAAATGTTGAAGTTCCAGTCTGGAAACCAGGGTTATGTTAGGAATTGGTTTGTAATAAAATAAATCTCGTATTATTAACATTATGTGTATTCCCACAAATGTGGATAATTTTGATTTAATATGTAACAATGAAGAGTTAAGAGCAACCGTATCTACAGACTATCACCAAGGACAATTGTCAAGGAATTAAGTGTCCCGGATAACACCAACGTGAGTCATAACGAGATTTATCTATTAACACTCAAGTGCAACATTCCCTAAAACAATAAGAACTAGGCAAACGTGGATGTGAATCTTGAGTTTATCTAGAGTTGGCCGAATCAAAATCATCACGTCGTTACAGAAACGATTTAATAGCAAAAGAGTTCTACAGTTATAGTATAGCCTGTATCATGACAGAAAGTTTGAATCTTGAATGAAGCAAATATTTCACTTCCAGATATTGCTTATTTCAACATTATTAAACTTTTGTTTGTGTAATAGGAAATTCTCCCGATCACAGGAAGGCTTCCCGATTTCTGGAAGAAGCCGACGGAGCCAATTTCTATTCTACAGTGTCTAAGAGAACGTAAGTATTTGCTCATTAACTTTCTATCCGATGGTTCCATGTTCTGCCCATTTCGATTCCATTCACATACAAATATTTTGGACGTAGTATGGACATTCCCACATTTGTAATACATCACAAATAGGATAAGATTTGTGGAGAAGCTTCCCATCAAAAGTAACGCAAGCATTTCAGTCGACAAAGAATCATGCAAACGTATGAATGCTCCGGTGCACAGAACAGCAATCATAAGAACAGCATTTATCAACACAAGCATGATATGACGTGAAAGGTCATTCACGTACTGGAGGAGAAGTTGCAGGCATCGAAAAATAAACAAAGCTGACGAGGGTGTCCGGATGCTGTTCCGTGTAAATTTGCTTGACTTCAATGGCCTGTGTCAAGAATTCGATCAATTTATTGATTAATGAACTATGCCAAAAAAATAATAATATTGTGAATTGCTTTATGATACCTTGTTTAATTGAAGAGAAATATTGTGCTGGTCGCAACACAAAGTCCAACGGGTAAAAATACAACATAGGTTATATGAAGATGGAGATCAATCCAAGCTGTAAAGGGCCATCCCATTATGACGATCGACCACGACAAGTCATTTTTGTCCAGCAAAAGAGAACTCACATAAAATGAAGCCGTTGGATCAAAGAAGTAATATAATTGAAACAAAATATACATTCCAATGGTGAGCACGACCCATAGTCTAATTAAGAACTCCCCCATTTTGTCTGATCGTGGAGCACTTCTTCTCATGTAATTTTCTTAATGTAAAATAAAATTTAATTTTCAAAAATGATAAAATACCAAATTAGATAACAGCAGCTACTAAATAAAGACAGTAAAATTTTTACCATGAATAAAGCCAACAAATCCAAAGTACTGACTGTACATGTACAAGATCTCATGGCGATATATTGAAGCAACAATTTCAAGGAGTATTGGGAAAGAATGAATAACCACTGTAAGTAAATGTAAACATATTTCACGTCGAGAAGATCGAGTCAACTTAACTTTGTAAAACTTTTATTTCAGAAGGAAATCTAGAATATTTAAAATTAAGTATCAGATTATTTAAAATGTATAGTTGGTTTGGACTTACCCTGTACATGTACATCATCTCTAATTTAAATCCATGAAGTACATTCGTGACTTAAGTCATTTAAAAATTATTCAAACAAGTGCCGCTTCAAATGAAATATTTGAATTATATTATTTAATGTACACGGGCATTGTCTTTTTCAATATGAAGTGAACCTATTAATAAATAAAAAAGACATTTGGTCCGTGTCAATAAAATTGTAATTTTGATGAGCTTTTTCAAGCTTACTTAGCCAAATCGTCAAACTCGACTGCAAGATTTCTATTAATCCTGGTATCCCAGGCGCTTTATTGCTTTTGCTACCTTAATAAAAATGTATGGTTAAGGTATTCCCGTGCTGACAGCCTCTGAGCAAAGACAAGTGGAATATAAAAAGTTATGTTGCTTTTACGTAGTTAATACGACGAAAGTAGGAGACACGGAACTAATCCTGATTCTTTGGTTAAAACTTCCAGGCACTACATCTACTCTACAGGGTCTACTAGAACACAAGTTTTTGCACATTTATATTTCTATGCCCGCTATTCAAATTTTAGAATTTAAATTTAATAATTGGACTTGCACGACTTTTTTAACAAGTTATGCCTGGTCATAGTTAGTCGAAAGCTGGAAGGATTGCTAAGACGGTGAAAACTAAACCGCATTTATACGGACGCCTTGTATATCCCTTTGTAATGCAGGTGTACCTCCTTCCTGCTATATTGTTGTAGCTAGTCTAATGAAAAATTGAAGAGTTGGGAATTCGCGTGCTGACTGACTATTAGAAAAAGGAAATACTTTAGTGGTCAAGGCCAGTGGCTTCCGAAATTGAGACGGGAAAATTAACTCTATTACATCACACATATTAACAAGAACTTCTATTCTGTCGAATACAATTGAAAATCACTTTCCATGTAGTTGGTGTTAATTGAAATCTTTATTTCGACTTTATAAACTTTAATATGTAAGTAGCAAACAGTATTTAGTCATGTAAATTAGCAAGTGCATAATGTTACAATGAGATTTTCTTAAACTATACGTACATAAGATGGCGTCAATGTGTGTAATGCCTTAGCTACATTTGCTTTCGCCTGTTTCAGCGTAAAACTAAAATAGAAACTACGTTTTCTTAAAATAAAAGCCACTAATTATGGCATCTGGGATCCACGAATACATCCTGAAAGGAATATATCCCATTTCATGACAGAATATATAACCCGTCTGCCTTCTCGCAACAGTAATACGGCGAAGAATATTTCATATTTAATTTAAAGTGTTTTCATTTTCGTGACTAAAGTCATAAGTTGTTCATTTAAGTTTCACCAGCCATCCAAATTTAATGACGATTTTCCTGGGAATTGGAATAACGCCTAGTAAAAGCTAACAGTAAAAGGTAATGACAAAATTCATCTATTTTGGCTCATGATGAATCAACACCTTTTATAGCGGGTACTATGCGCAAACCTGCACCTTAATAAAAGATTGAAGGAGTCATTTGGCTATTCCATTGGTGTGTTGAGTGACTCTATGCCAGGAGAGATGCAATCAATAATTCTAAAAACGGACGTTCGGATTCAAGGCCGCCCGAGTTTACAAAGGCATTGGTAAATAAGAGACAGAGACAGTAAACTAGTATTATGATATACACATTTACAATAATGGTTACACATATTTTTTCCTAATGCGCTCAACACACACGTAGCAGTAATTAATATATTATAGATACCTATTTTAAATTTAAAGTGTTAAGAGGTGCTAGCATATTTAAGTTACAAAACAATGATGCAGAGTGACTTATAAACTAATTCAGAATGGTCCGAAACCAGCCGACACTAATTACATCGGCGATTTTATTTCGAGATATTGTCTATTTTAACGTCATTAAAGCTTTGTTTGTGTAATAAGAAATTCTCCCGATTATACGAAGGCTTCCTGATTTTTGGAAGAAACCAACATGTCCAATTTCTACTCTACAGGGTCTAAGAGAACTTAGGTATTTGTTCATTAACTTTCTATCCAATGGTTCCATATTCTGACCATGTCTTTTCCAAGCGTTTACAAATACCTTGCATGTATGGTGGACATTCCCACAGTTCTTGTAAAATAAAAATATGATAAGATTTACCCAGAAGCTCCCAGTCATTAGTAATACAAGCACCTCAGCCGTCAAAGAATCATACATACGAATGAAAACTCCTGTGCAAAGAACAGCGATGATAAGAAGGGAATTTAGCAAGACAAGCATAATATGACGTGTAATGTCATTTGTATATTGGTAGAAAAGTTGTAGACATCGGAAAATAAACAAAGCCGATGCTGGAGTCCGGATGTTGCTCCGTGTAAACTTGCTTGACTTTAGAGGCCTGTGTACCAAATTTTGAATTATAAATTGAGTAAACCATAGGCCACGCTTTATAGATAGTAATTAATTTATAATTTACTTTGTTTCATGGATAAGAAACATAGTGTTGGTTGCCGCGTAGAGGGCAGCTGGTAAGAATACAACATATGTTATATGAAGAATGAAACCCATCCAAGCCTGGAGAGGCCATCCTATTATGAAAATCCACCACGATGTTTCATTTTTGTCCAGAAAGAGAGAAGTCGGATAAAATGAGGCCGTTGGATCAAAGAAGTAGTAGAATTGGACTATAACATACATTCCAATGGTGGACGTTACCCAAAATTTTAGTATAAATTCCACTGCTTTGGCCGATGGTGGAGCATTTCTTCTCATGTAAGTAGCTTAAATTAAAAAAAAAACATCATATTTTGAATTGGTTCATAATGAAACATATCTAGGAAATTAAGTAAGTGATTTACCGCGAATAAAATCGTCAAATTGAAAGTATTGATTGTAAATGTAAAAGTAGTTGTGGCGGAATATGGAGACAACAATTTGAAATATAAATGGGAATGCGTACACAACCACGACCAGTACATGCAATAAGATATCAATTCGAGAAGCGTTATTGATTATGAGACTTCGCAATTGTAAAATCTGGAAGATGTAGTTTCCAATCAATGTAATAATAACAAGGATCCAACAAGCTATGCCAGAATAACTGGGATGAACGAATTTGTTTAGTTTACTATCCCAATTGTAAGGGATAAGTTTAATTGCACAAGCTATTCGGTTTATAATGTATATCATTCGTATTACAATTTCACTAATCATGACTGCTTATTGATAATTCGATATTACCATACGTAAATTCAGTGAATAAAATATTATTTTCACGGTACTATGGAACTGTTGAACACTGGCACGAGCCATACACTGTACTGTCAAAATAATTCTGAGGTTTGGAGTATTACCAAATGCTATCGAAATATTTACATGTGCAATGACGTGGCGTAAGTTTTCCCTGGTGTTAATTATTCATCAAATCAATAGAATTTAATTACTTTTAAGTTCTCTATTTCACCGTTCAGCACTTTTTGTATAGAAATAATAGATACTAAAACCGCTACGCTGTAAATGCCAGAAGCCTTGTGTATGTACAGGTACAGTTCGTGGAATAATTCCTTAAACAAACAAAATATTAGTAAAATTATATACTCCCCTATTGGAAATATTTTTGGAATTTGAATTAAGTAGATTTTTAAATAAAATATTTGCCGATATGAGTTTATGGAGTTTTGTTCTCCGTAATGTCGATTTCGAGTCGGAGGAAGTGTAGCCTCTAGTAGTAGCATGCAAAAACTCAACTATTTTCTTTTATGGCAATATTCATCAAATCAATAGAATTTAATTAAGTGTGAGCTGTCCATTTCATAGCTCAGCACTATCTGTTTAGGAATAATACTAACAACTGCTACGCCATAAATGCCAGAATCCTTGTGTTTGTACAGTTCGTGGAATAATTCCTTAAATAAAAAATTCAGAGAAAAATTTAGGCTACAAATTCTTTAAACAAATTGCATTTCATGAAAATTACACATATCCTCACCTATTGGAAATATTTATAGAATTTGAATTAAAAACATTTTGAAATAAAATATTTAATTCAAGGATATGAGTTTGTAGTTTTCTACTCGGTAATGTGTCGATTTATAGTCTGATGAAGGCTGCTAGCCTCTAGCAGCACGCCAAAACTCAGTTTATTTTCTTTGTGGCAATATCTTCTCTGTAATACCTCACGCTCATCTATAATTAATTATTTATTTGAATATTACATAATATAATTGCATGACTTAATAAAAATTTTCCGATCTAAAATATGTCTACTTGTAATAAATTTTTTACTCGTCGTCTTCCAGCTCCGGCATCTCCAGAGGAATTGACTGTGGTGTAGTAAAATAATTCTCTGGGTCCCACTGCCGTTTAATTTTCACTAATTTATTCAAATTCCTTCCATAGTGTCTCGTCAAATAATCCTCTCTTTCTCCATCCAAGTAGTTCTGGTACGATTCCCCACTGTCCATGAATTGCGTCACTTCCAAAAAGTCTCTGAAATATGCTTCTGCTTCAGCAATTGCTGCCAAATTTGATGGTTGTCCACTGAATTCAACTTGCATATTATATTTGGCATTTCTGTGGACATAGGCAGTGGCACGACGAGGGACATTGGCCACGACCCCACCCTCTCCCCACAAAGTTACAGTTACGAGACCACTCTCCGGAATCCGACTCAGAAGTTCACCCACAGGGGTTAACAATGTAGAGTCAAATAATTTATTGACGAAAAAAGATTTTCTGGCCAAATGTCTGGTAGTAATGAATCCATCTCCAACAGTCAGCAAGTCGGATTCCGTGTATGGACTCGTTTTATTCGGGACGCTAATGAAATGGGATCTGAGGACGAAATCCATGTAAGATGAGAAGAATGTAGTGGCGGAATTGGCGGGGACGAGGTCTAGGGTATTAAACGTCTCATCGTATTTGCTGGCCCATGTTCCGTTACCCGCTGTGTAGATTGTGTCCTGGATGAAGTATGATCTCACCTTGGCCCCAATATTTCGACTTGTGTTCGTAATAGCTAATAAGAAGAGAAATTCTTAATTATTCCAAATGTTAGTGCAAAGTTTTGTGAACGCCTATGGGAATTTTGTGTTTTTGTGGGAGTATTTTTGTTTTCTATAGAATTTTTGTGGACTTTCATAGAGTTTTTGTGAATTGTACTAGAGTTTCTTTGAATTTTACTAGATTTCTTTGTGAATTTTTGTTTATTAGAATTTTATAGAATTTTTGTGAATTTCTAGAGAGTTACTGAAATTTGTAAACTTTTGTGAATGTGTATGTAATTTTTATGAATTTCCATTGAATTTTTGTGATTTCTTTTTGGAATTGAAACCAAGTGAAGGTCAAAGGGTTACGAGATATTCAAAATTCAATTCTAAGATCACAACTTAGGAAGTAAATAAAAGAACCTTACGTCCAAAAGTCAAAACATTCATTGATGTGAGTGAATGTAGTTGAGTCCAAGTGATCCAATTTTGAAACGCATCTATAAGTTTAGCTCCCAGACTCACATCGTACCATTTCGTCAAGAGTGATACTTGCATATCTTCCGCATTGAATAATTTGAATGTAAAACTCGTGACAATCCCAATAGACCCAGACCCAACTCCTCTGAGTGCCCAGAATAATCTTGGATTTGAAAATGCATTGACTTGATGAGCTTTCCCATCAGCTGACACCATAGTTACTTCCACAAGTGAATCTAGAGTGAGTCCATAAGCAGGGGCAAAGTACCCTGTCCCTCCACCCAAGGTAAGTCCTCCAATCCCGACGGTAAGGCATGCACTCAATGGAATTCCGTAACTCCCTGCATTCCAAAGCTCTACAATGATAGGGCCCTCTAGTGCACCTGCCCCAATCTTCGCATACGGCGTGGGAGTGGCTCCGCTAGTAAAGACGTCAATACTCTTCATTTCTCTCAAATCAATAATGATTGTGTCTGAGTCTCCAAACGAGTAGGACTCAAAAGAATGACCTCCACTCTGAGGGGTCACAGGAATCCCGTACTTTTTAGCACATTTGACAGCAATTTGAACGTCTATTGTTAGTTTGGGTAAGAAATAAGCCAATGGGTCTGTAGAGGGTACTCGAAGATTCCATTGATGATTCACTATTGCATAGAGACTCGCGTTAGAGACTGATGTCACGACCCAGTCGGAAGAGGGCTCAAGCCCTTTATTTTCAATGCAATTTATGAAGTTTTCGAATGGGACGGGTGGGTCACAACGTCCCGGGACAGCAAATAGAATAAAAAACCATGGGACAAATAAATTGACAAAATTTCGTGACCACATTTTAGAAATGGGCAAATAAAATTGCCCTCTCAAACTGTAAAATTTTATTAAATCTTGAAATTGGTGATTGGAGATTGGAGTTCTAAAATTTAATGAATAATTTTATGGTTGGGACTTGGAATGAACTCTTGTGTTAAAATTCTTTCCTTTTTATAACTTGGCGAGACATGTCAATGACAAGACAAATTAAGAGATCGAGTCTAATACTGATACTGTATTATTTAGTTATGCTAGACCATACCAAAATCGACACTACAAATTCTCAGACAATAAGAATTTATTTAATTATGCATGCGTAGGCACGTCCTAGTTTGTCCATCCAGTGGAATTGGCACTTATTTGGCACTCGTCGTCTCTTTAATTAAATCAATTATGTTTATGAGTTTATTTCTATCTGGAATTAACTGTACAAACAGAGTACGCAGAGAATTTATTCAAAATTTAAGAAAGTGTGGATTTAATTCATTTTTCTATTGTAGTGACAAAATAACAGCAGAGGTCAAAGGACTTGGACAGAATCAACGTCCTATTGTTATGTTAATTACAATTCTGTCGTCAATTCGTAAAATAAAAGGTTGAGCTCCATAATTATAATAATTTTTTTTTATTTTGATTCCGGGCGTGTCCTCATTGATAAATGTTACATTAAATCATGTGCGGTGCGTGCGCGTGGTTCGATTCCGTAGACAAGTTTGACGTAATTTGGAAATAAACTTACGCCTTCATGAGTCGACCGAATAAATGAATAAAAATTTTAGTGGTCGCTACAACATGCGATAAATTTTAATGCGATTTCCCATTACTTACAGGTTTAGATAATACAGGAACGGATTCTGGTTCTCCTCCACCATTCCCAAAAATGGGTCGAAATACAATTTGATACAAATGACCCAAACCAATCATAAAATATTTAAATCCAACATAAGTCCAACGTGGAGGAGACCTTGCCGATGGAACGAAAAAACGAATGAAGAATGGAATCAACATAGGAAGTGCCAAAAATAGAGCCATCCCTAAATATAAGTATTTCCCAATCCGATGACGTAGGGTCTGCTCAGATTCATACCGAGGAACAGTTTTGAGCCATGCTTGATAACTTGGTTTGAGGTCAAATTCAATTGACCCACCTTCAAGTAAATTCATATATCGTTTTGATGGGTACAGTTTGTAATTCGGTGTGTTGGTTTCTACCAGTGTATAGGCTTTCAATTCCTTTCCCTCGTATGTGCGGACGGTTATTTCTTCAGCGGAATAACCCACGCCTTCGTGTCCTCCCCCACCTTATAAAAAAAGTAAAAATTGCATTTGCGAACACGCATAATAATAATTAAAATTAAACACAGGTCAATCATATGGCGTAGTGCTACAGGTGTACAGATCACTCTCGCTGTGCTGGGGTTCAATTCCTCAAACCTCCTCTCCTCCGAGTTGCTTTAAGGAGGTATATATCCACTGGTTTTTCCTACTACTAGGGTAACTACATAATCAATATGTAAATCTGTATGCCAAATGGGAAGCAACTCGCAAAAAGTCACACGAACTGCACAAGATGTTTGACTCAACCTCGGCTAGGTCAATAATTAATCAGTCTATTAAAATCGAGCAAAAAAAACTAAACGAACCTTCAGTGCGTCGAATTTGTGCAAAGTCTTTGCGTGTGATTTCATGAATCACACCGTGAACGTCAGGTTGAGACGGATGCAACTGTTTCTTCCCAATTGAACCAAAACTGGGTTCAAAATATGGAACACCTGGTGTGTCAAAGTTGAGGTACCAACCAGGGACGAAAGCCGGTTGAGAATATGTTGGAAATATTTTTCTTCTACCCGACAAGACTTTTGGATTCATATTTGAACCGAAGGCAAAGTACCAAACTTTCTCGTCGGACATTTTCACACTTGGAATGTGGAAATAATTATTAATTTTTCCCTACAAAAAAAAAGAGTTTACCAATACAAATTGTCCAATTAAAATTTTAACAGTTATTCAAAAATTTTAAAACTTACCAAAAATTTATTGTCGAAAATTGTGTATACTAGAGATGAGATTTTTACGTTAACGCTGCAAAAGGTTGAGTGCGAATGGGACAACATGTGTGGTGTCGTTAAATATTTTTGCATGGTCAGAGTCATTGCATGAATAGGCATTTTTTTAGGACGAGTGCAGTGTATGTCCACTAGTTTAAGCACATTTCATTGTCAAGGCCGCAAATAATTGATAAAAAAAATATTTCGGCTTTAATCAGTAGTACTGTTCTTTGTCATGGTGTACGTGTAATCGATGATGTACTGTACCCTATGTCATAATACACATAATGGCACATGACTGTGACGGATGTTACATAATTATTACAGCAAAAACCAAGTTTTGTATTGGTTTAGTGAGTCGGGTCATAATTTAATTGTATGAAGTGGTCTTGTGATAAATGACTAACACATGTACATATTTGACATATATGTACGTGACGGAAAAATAATTCAAGGTGAAAATATATGAATAAATCCCAAAACTTGTTTTATGACGTTAGATTAATAAATAAGTTTTGGGTTTTAGAATTATACGAGAACACGTAGAAAATGAGATTACAAAAAAATACACTAAATCTAGGGAAAGCCGATAACGTGATGGAATTATTTATTTCATGAAAGAAATATTAAAGAATTTCGATTGAATGGACCTTTGGTCATATCAAATAAACCTCTTCAATTCAATATTAAAGAATTTCTCTCTCTCTCTCTCGGCATTTTAACTTTCCCCATTTAATGTTTTTATTATAATCTCTCGATTTGCGTCATATTCATATTAAAATTGTTACATGGGGTTTGTAGTTACAACAGTCACTGCTGGTTCCCAAAAATAGAAATATTTACCACTCATTGCTTGCTAAATAATTAAATAATTACCTCACATCACCAACTCGGCATACGGTTAGCCGTATGTAAAATAATACTAAAGGACAACGTAGTATTGGAACAATAGGTTTAAACGTTTAGAATAATGTTACTTTTTAATTTAGTCATTTTGGAAAGTTATAAAAACGCTTACGTGGATAACCTAAACTTTAAAATTGATATTCACCACCAAACCAAAGAAACCACATAAGAATTATTTAAAAGCTTGGAAAGGAGCAAAAACAAAATAATAATAACATTTATGGGTTTTCAATTTTTAATAACTTTTCTATTTTATTGTGTAAATATTGAAGAACTGGTCAGCTCCAATACAATGTGAGCAATTAATTAATGAGCTGTGCTGAAAGAAACATGGACAAGCTTGCAACAAAATAACATAAAGTCGGATGAGTGAGAAGAGAATTGTTAAAATGATGGGGGTACGTCTTTTGAATTAATTAACAAATGAGCTTAAGCTTTTGTGTATTGCATTTAAGAATTAACGCGTTCCTGACATGCGAAAGGCCAAGGCTAAATTAATGTCTACTGTCTCAATATATTTGTGGGGGATTCTGCCTTCTGGATGACTATTCCTTTTGCACAACTCCACTAAAATTTTGGGCTCCAAAATTCTTCATTCTTACACTGTAATGATATCAAAACGACAGAAACGAATCTTCGGATTTTTTTTATTTTTCATTGAATTGTCTTCCTTGTTTTGCTTTCCATTCCATTGGGATTCAAAATCGGGACGTGTCAAAATTATAAATCCCAAGAGGTGGTATCACAAATTCATTGTCAAAATGTATCATCTCTTCCTCATCTTCTTCACATGTGTGACTGCCGTCATGGGTGCTAGAAATTTGTACCGTCTCTGGGAGGAAAATATTAAAGTCAACACGGCCGTGGTTGATGGGATATACTTTGGGTTAGAATTTTGCTGTCTTGGAGTTCGATTGGTTCTCCTCATGGATGCTGAGAGTATGGTACAATGGATCAATCAATTGTTCAAAACGGACCAGACATTGAAAGGTAATACACAATAACCATTACGTACAGGTCTATCATATGGCGTTGTAGTACAGGTGTACAGATCACTCTCGCTGTGCTGGGGTTCAATTCCTCGGACCTCCTCTCCCCCGGGTTGCTTTAAAGA
>JAQGCB010000582.1:0-20429 GCA_034698835.1 Protaphorura tricampata
TTAAAGGCGTTGTATGATGAGGTAGATTTGTTGCAACCGGTTTTCTCTGACTTTCTCCTTTTACAAACCAAAGCAGATTCCAAAAAAATTTGGTAACCAAGGAAGTCGAGAGACCGGTCTATCCTATGGCGTAGTGGTACAGGAGTACAGATCGTTCTCGCTGTGCTGGGGTTCAATTCGTCGGACCTGCCCTCCCCTGGGCTACTTTAAAGAGGTTTGTCTCCACTGGCTTTTCGTACGACTAGGGTAACTACATAATTAATATACAAATCCCTAGGCCAAATGGGAAGCAACTCGCAAAAAAGACATACGAAATGGACAAGATGTTTGATTCAGCCACGGCTACGTTAATTAATGAGTGCACTTTTTTTAAGAAAGTCGGGAAATAGATTAAATCCTCTGCACGTTGACTTTTGGTTTCGTTAAAACTAGATGAGAAAATAGGTTTTAAAAATCATCCCAGCATGCAGTAATCAAAAATAATAAGTTGGAGAATCTGCTTAAGGTTTCCATCTAATCCGACAGTTTGGATTGCATTGGAATATATTTCAATTACAATATCCGAAACAGCAAGTAGCAGTACATTATTTTAGCTGAATTCTTATTGTCCAATGCGGAATCCTTACCTAGAATTGTCTAACTACTCCATATGTCGTGGCTCTTCCATTTTTTGTAATTTGGTATAGAATGATAAAGCGGGATGACACTGAAGTAATTTGAGTATCAGCGTCGAAGCAAATCCGTCGGAAGACAAACATATTCGAAGAAACGAATTCCGCCAATACAGTAAGATTCTGGACAATATAGGACTACTTCGGAAGGATGTTGTATAAGGTGTTAGCAGATTCAACATTATTATTGCAAATAAACACGGTGTCCGCGAAGTGTGTAAGCATTTAAAAAATATCGGATCTGATAATTTTACATCAAAATTGGCTTGTGAGGTTGGCGCACCGGTTTAATTTTTTCTGTATTTCCTGTGGCAGTGACAAATACGTACTAGGTTTATTGATACGATCTTGTTTACCTCGCTTGCAGTATGCCCACCAGTCATTCGTAATATATTTTGAAAGAATTAATATATTCACTGCATGTATTAATAGAATAGAATTCCAACGGACCTTACTTTTGCTATACAAATATGTACTGCAGCAATAACAACTGTATTAAACTAATATCTAATTTGAATAAACATTTATACAGTTTTAAACATATTAACAGCTTAGACCAAAGGTCAAAATGATTAAAGTTCAAAACCAAACACGCAATACACGAAGATTAGATTAGAGTTGATGTCCCAGGTTACAGACACTTTTCTTTCGCTATTCTGTGTTTATGTTCGAATATTCTTGTTAAGGTTTACATTAAGTATAGAAGCTCATACTTTTTATTCGTCCCTAGGGTGTACTACGAATTTCAATCATATCCGCATCACGTCCGAGAGTTTTAAAAGTGTACGATTTTCGGAAGAACTGATTTAACAGTGGACATTTGCTGTCATTCGTAATAACTGTTGCCAGGATGGTCAAAACACTCAAAACATTGTTCATATCGTTCTTAAGTTCTTTCCATCCGATATTTTCATAATTGTAGTTTACTTGAAAGGAATGATCGGAAGCTATTACTGTTTTAAATTTTTATTACTCAAGCTTTCGGAAATCAGTCGTTTCCTTCGTCAGGGAAGACAGGATTTTCTTATAAAATTGAACATTAGTTAGGTTTAAGACATGTGTATATATTGTTTATATAACCTAACTCACCAATTTCACATCATCATTAATTAGCATTCTGTGTTATGCCTGATCAAACATCGTCAGATAATTTAATTATACTATTTTTCCATTTGGGTTATAGAAAGTTAGGTCTTACGTTGGCGTGGACTCAATACGGGGTGTATTTCAATAACGAGTAAATTTCATATCTTAATACGTTGTAAACCACCAAGTAATCTCAAATCGGGTGATATTACGGGGGATGGTCTTATAATGAGATGTCTTATAGAGAAAGACTGTATTAAGATGAAATCTAAAATATAAATCTTTGAAAAAGTAGGACTCGCGATCGTAATTGTAAGCAATTAGTACGTCAATATTCCCACGCGCCGGTAACAAAATTTTACTCCTTTTTTACTTTTAATCTTTACTTCATCAAATGACATTGACATTTAATTTAAAATTTTCAAAATCAATTAGTCATCAGTAAAATCATATCTGGATATCCAATCACGATTCAGAATTATGTTCGACGTTTGTGGGCGTAGTACAACATAAGTTTGAACAGCACCTTAACGAAAGGATGCTCTGGATTTGAAGTCAGCGTACATTATTACACTTAAACTTGGCAAAGGAATGGAATGAAATGACTTTTATAGCCTGTAAAGTTTGGATCCATTGAGATATTGGCGTTTTGTTGAATATAGGACGACATTGCAAAATTCATTGCAGTTCACTGCGCACTACCAGTAGATGTGCGAGTATGACATAAAGTTAGAGCTTACGCTTACAGAAAGCATTAAATTACTTGACATTTCATTGCATTAGTCCTATACTTGACATGCGGCCGGTCATACCATGTAGGATTCTTATTCACGCCAAAGCTGAACTTATGAGTACAACTGCGATGCTTTTACTCTAACAAAGGAAAGTCATTACATGTATTCCTTAGTATACCAGCACCCAACACCGACATATTTTTTTCTGGTCGCACTCCAGGGCATGACCTGACGACGATTAAATCCAATTTTGTCTGTTGAAATCATAATTCTGGCCCCAGAGGTCACGAAAGGTCACCCCCGTGCCAGTTAATGTAATGTGGGATTTTGAAAGCGGGCCATGATTCCGGGACCACGAAAAATATATGTTGGTTGTGTGTACTGGTACTACAAGCAATGACTTTCCCTTGTTAGCTGTTCTTTGCTAATGTCCCGTAGTAAGAATTGTCAACTTTGAAAGTGCATGTGGTTGCATGTATGTTGTCTTGAATCGCATGAGTTGTGCGGAACCCTTTCGGGTTGTGCGAACAGAGTGATTAATTCTAAAACGGTGCACATCAATTTTCCGGACTTCTGGCTCGAGTGAAATCTGATGAAAGGAAGAGAAAGCGGTGAAAGTATTTGGCTTGCTGCATGTTTGAATATGGGAGGTCTACTGTAAAGAAAGTAGAGCTCGATTTATGATTGATTTTTTTTACTTTTCCTCAGTTAGGAGATCTTGTGATTTATTAACAATTAATATTGAATTATCCACTAGATGTAAAACAGCAAAAAATTGAACACAGGAATTTTTCCATTGTGCAATTCTGCAGAGCTGTCTTTAGGCTTTCTTTCATTACCACCAAAATACACAGACACTCCCGCGTTTCCTTGAAATATTTTTGAATTCAGAATAAGGTTGTCTTGAACGGTTCTTAGCCCCATGTTGTTTGACTTAAACAAATCGCATGAGAGAGCATGAGATCACTGTATTGACAATCAAGTGGCTAACATTATCAGTAGTATTTAAGACTCCTTAAGGTCAATTTGGGGCATGAAGTTCCACGAGCTCCGTTTCGAGCTGCCAACAATATGGAATATGAAACCAGGCTTACATTCACACAGCAAACTCATCACGCACGCACAATTAATTCTTGACGCTTAGAATAAATTTAGTTCCAATAAAATTAACTACAAAACCACAAGACTCTACAGTACAGTTCTACTGTTGAAAGTAATTCACATTCAGAAGGACATAATTGTTAGCCATAAAAGGCATTCCAGAAAATTGGACGAGACAACCATGCCATGTCTTCTGTGATATGAGAGAAGATAAAGGTTCAGTGGGAAAAATCCCTATAGTATGAAACCTAAACGCTTAAACATAGTTTGGCGTTGCATAGGGACGGACGACGACGAACATCAGCAATTTCACGACTTCTGCTTCTCTGTTCTAAGAAACTCATGTGTAAAGGAAAATGGCAATCGCATTCGCAATACAGGCAACCACAGCTATACACATTTGCAATAGCAATAATGTCGACTAATACGAAAGTGTAATCCCAAAAGCGGCCTTGCAGACGAGTAGACAAGATGGCAAATTATATCACATTTGTAATTCTCTCTGGAATCCTCGACAAAAGCCCATTTGAAGGGGAAACTGGGTTCCAAGAGAGAGAGAGAGAAGAGAGCCCAACCAAAATGGACCTTCGTGGAAAGTACTGGCACTGGCACACTGCAGTATTCCCGTTCTATTGCAATTTCTTCCACATATAGTATGAGTATGCAAGTACAGTCTCAGATTGTGTCTTGAATTGAAAATGATGTTCACTATTCTTTGATGTGATCTCTCTCTTCTCTATTTCAACTTTTATGTAATTTGTCTTGATACATACGTATGAACATGAAATGATTCGTGCATACAGAGTGTTCAAATAATCATTTCCGTCTTTCAATCCTCGGCACCTGCTGAGACTTTTACTGACTTCATAACTTTCACCACTCCCTCATATGTGGAACACTTTGTGAGAATTGGATTGAGCTTCCAAACACAACTCTTTCCTTTCCTGCTTAATAAGCATATCTATTTATTTATGCAAAATTACTCTCAAAAAGAGAACATGTGTGGCATTCTTTACTAGACCCCATTTATTACTACCCGCAGACATACGCTCTGCAACTGCATTCCTGTCCAAATTAAGAAATTGCAATTACTACCACAAACCGACAGCTGCAATGCAGTGAAATGTGAGTAGTTTACATTATTGTACATTTTGTTGCAGCAACAGCAAAAAGCTCGAGTTCTCTATTATATATCATCCTCTACGACAAAAGATTGGAAATTCAGCTCTCAACTTACACAATTTTGGCTTGAATCGAATCATTCGTATCTATACAAGTGCCTAAGTCAACCCTGCGCTATAAGAGACATTTTTAAAAGAGATAACTAGGTTTTTTGACCATATTTGCCCTTGCTGACAAGGTTGACAGTATTTGTTAAAGCCATGGGGTTGGAAAATTGTTTGATGTAGAACCACGTTTTTTGGATTATGAATGACGCACCTTAGTAGAGCAGAGTTTACCTCAAATTTCGCTATATTACGTCAGTTTTTATTTGTGCCAGCGGGTGATAATTGCGCACAGTTGGAAAAGTGATATTAAAATCCCTACACACCCGTGCGGGTGAAAGGCCGAGAGGTTTTTACACTTAAAAAGTGAATTTAGGATCTGGTTTGTCAAATGTGTATTGAGAATCTGAGCGTTCAAATATGTGCGAATTTACTTTCACCGATTACTTCGCTCATTGCTTTCTCACCCTATCAGTATTGAAAATCGCATGAAGAAAATCAAGTTATACTCAATTGAATGCACACTAGTGGAAACGTGAAAGTGGAAGCGAAGTCTATGCCCACGGGCTACAGCGCAGAGATATTTTAAGCTTAGTACTTGGCCAAATCAAGGAGTATTCATGTAATGGTCTTTCATCTCTTAGAATGTGCCAAAGACCGCCGTGAATCATCATTGGGCCAAATATTGAATATTTATGATCTGAACTTTCAAATGCGTGAGAATTCACTTTCATCGATTACTTCGTTCAATATTTAATTTCTTCACCATTTCACTACTGCGAATTGTACGAATAATATAAAACTGAATATACACGAAGTTTTGGGGAAGCTATAAACTTCTATATATTAATTATTAAGATGTTTGGTTGAAATAAATTAATAACCAAACAGGTAACTTGTGAACTCTCGGAGTGCAAAAGCATGTTGGTATTTGCGCACAAATTCTATAACAAGGCAAACGTCGGAAATATTGAAGAATATGGATAATCCAAACCCCCGGAGGCAATCATGTCATAAAGCGAGCTTGTTAGTCCTAAACTTTACTGAATCCGAGTGATCTTCTGCATCACCGGATTGAAGAAGGAATTTCTACAAAGGATTTCTTTTGAAAGACGAAGTTTCTAACCAATTTAAAAAAATTCTTGGTGTGGGCGAGACGGACATAAAACCTTTTATGTCCAATAATCCAAGTTACCTTATGAGTGTGACGAGACTCTTATTTCAACATAGTCGTATCATCACTCGTGGTCTAATTAGAGACCTCACTTCCCTTTCCTTTAATTAGTGTGATATGCGCGGATGTTAAAACCTACACTTAGGTATAAGATAGACAACTCCAGGCAGTCTTTCAGTCCTTCAAAGTATTTTTGGACTTCCTATGCTATGGCTACGTTATGTCGCTTGACACTGCAGTTGCTTTAACACGTTGGCAAGTTGTTCAGTAGAAGCACACGGTACCACTTATATTGTTCGTGAAGATGGAAGTCCAATAATATCCAAACGATGCATTTCTTCGAAGAATTCTGTACCAGGTCAAACGACTGATTCGGTGACACAATCCCATCCAGGCTCACATTCACTGAATGCAAAGATTTCCATCGTTTATTAGATCTTGCCGGAAAATAGTGTATTAATTAGGCCCCTTGACATATACCCTTTTAAAATATTTAGAATTTCAGGCAATTATTCATTTGAAAACAGTACATATGTGGGACCCCGCTTAAAACGAATGAGTGAAACTCAAGGAAGCTGGTAAGGTGTTACATTGTGCGCCAAAAAGGAGAGAGTGAGTTAAGAAAATAAATTGAACAGGAGATATTCTGTGGGTCTGGCGGTCGTAACCGAAGACTCGACATGGTAGTGGGCAGGGAGAATGTAGTAACTTCTTGGAATTTGGCAGCAGTCTCAGGGTAAAAGAACTCGATCCGGATGGAAATAATGGAGATGTGCATGTGACGGGTACACGAAGGTGGAACGGATAGGAAATTGGAAATTGTAACGTCAAGAGAAGATGAAATTGACTTTGCTTTGTTTGTGGTGCGATGACGATGACTATGGCGTCTTCTAGATTGTATATATATGCAACCCGACCTCAAGTAATACTTTGTCCGCCATTTCCTTTGACCTTGTCTGTCTGTCCTGGTCCTGGAGTCGTACGTAGTAAAGTACATACCCTTAAAGACCAACAGCTCATAAAGTCGAAAACCGAAAACTAAACTATGTCGAAATAGATGAGTAGTTTTGGAAGCAATTGGTTTGAGTTGATTGGCTAGGACAGAACGGTTAACTTTTGCTACTACAGGTTGTCGGGAAAGTCGTGATTGAGAAGGCTTCCCTATGGAGAAAGTTATCCACAAATTGTAGGATAATTATTGGGGTATAGTATATACGCGACTGGAGAATGATGATTCCATAAAAGTGAGAGGATAGGAATGTATCTGCATCATACCATACCAATGTTGAAACAACTCCTCTCCTAGTTAACGAGAAACAGTGTGGGTACGATGGATGGGAGTAAATGACCTCTAATCCATTCTACACTCAGAAATTGTTCAATGATTGTTTTTTTATCTGATCGTGTGCACTAAATAACCTAGCACTACACCGCAATATTTTCATTGGCTCATCAGTTTAACTCCATCAGCCTAGGTATACATGGTTTTGTTGAAATGAAAAATATTATACAAAAAAACAATTATACGTGTCAAAAAATTGTTTATTTACTTTGGTTCTCTCTTCTGATGTACACATACGCTTCTTGTAACGTGTTTATTCTGTCTAATGTTAATCCAAAGTATTGACGAGTTAGTTTATTCGACAGGTTGAATTTTCAAAGAAAATGTGCCTCCTGTTAGCTTTGGCCAAAGTTCAACTAATGATTTCGTTTGTTGATGTCTTTTGAATTTGATTCCGAAAGCTGTCAACATGTTTAGTTTCGGATAGATTCGTTCAATGTTAAACTTACTTGTTAGAGATCTCCCGATCTTGATTAAAGGTTCTTTAAGACACGATCCAATCTTAGTTTTTTGTTGTTTTGAGCCAAGCTGTCTGAAAGTAAACAGCCAAGTAAAGCTTTGCCATTTTTCATTAAGCGCGTCTCTGGTATGCTGTGTGATTACCAGTTTTTGTCCCGCTTTGTTTACAAATTGGATAAGCTATATGAACATAGAAAATTGCATCTTTTAAAGCCATGTTGACATGCGGATTTAGAGACTAACGAACCATGAATATTTTCACATCAGATGATAGATAGATAGATTTATGTCTCCATTATCAACTTGAACCTACCCAAGATTTGTAAATAGCACTTTTAGGTTGCTAGAATATGTTGATAAAACGGAAATTATTTGATATTGTTATTTGGTGAAAAAATCTAGAGCGTCTCGTTATCGTCGCTTTGATCTGCTGTAACGTACAATATTGTGCCTCAAATTTGTTAAAAGCATTTCTAGCGGTCTCAGTTCAATCTATTTCTTAATTGGACGCATCACATATATTGAATTCACTATTAAACATTTGGAATCACTATTCACTAACTTTAACTTTTACAATACTTAACTCTTTCCATGTCATCGATCTTATGTAGACACTTCTTTGTGGCTGGGGGAATTTAATAAAAATAATATTATAATAATTTGTATGAATTTAGTTTCTCATTAAACTTTTCTGCGCTTGGTCTATATTCCACACTCAAGTAACGAGGAGACACGAGAGAGGCTTCCTTTCAGGGATGGGTCAATTGCATGGATAACGAGGAATTATTGTTCTCATCCTAAAAATATAATTGCTTGACCCAATCTCAATATTCCCATGAATACTAATATCACGACGACGGAGAACAGGCTCTAATTTGAAAATAAAACTACCCGATCCGACATAATTTTATTTGACTCGGAAATTCTGAAGTTCTATCTACTAGTTTTTAAAATCGCAATGTTGAAAAATGTGGGTTTATATCTTTAAGTCGTTTCATACTCCAAAATTACTCTCAATTCTGGGGGCGCATAAATTTCACGGAATGTGTTCTTTCACTACATTCACTTTGTTAAATTCTACAATTTTTTTCTTCTTGTGTGAAAGTTCATTTCTTATAATATACATAAATATGCTTTTGTAGTATGTTGTCATTTCATCTTCCACAAGATAAGACGTCAGGAATTTTCATAGCCCTCTCTCCATAATATCCCATCCTCTTCGCCAAGCCTTTTCCTACAGAATGGTACTTCTCTTTTTAATACATAAAAAACATCCTCATACACATTTTATCCTCTTCCGACCATTTCCTTCAAAATTTTGGATCCACTTTCCAGCCTAGTGTTCCTTAGAGACTAACTTCCGTAGACCGCTGCTACTGCTGCTTGAGAAACTCCAGTTCTGTGTGTGTTAGGATTGCGGGAGTCTTTTTTTGCTGGCCTCTACTGTACTGCTTTAACTACGTACACTTGAATTGCAAGCAAGCATGCTTGTGTAAAATACCCGAGTTCGGTACTACAAATAAAAACATACTCCGAATCGTCTGTATTTCCATTTCCATAAGGTAGCTTAGTTTAGTTCTGAACAAACATATACAGTGTGTATGTTACAGTTTATGTTTATTTTTCAACACTTGGAAACAGCAAACAGCCCAGGCACTGTGCATTCGTATTTATTTTGGCATTTTGTTTATTACTTTACCTGTCGTTTAAAATCGAGTATCGCAGGTCTAGCTCGAATTCCTCGAACAAAATGGTTGAGCTTTCTACTTGGTCTTTGAAAGGTTATGCTTATTTAGTATAAAAATCTCGATTGAAAAAATCAGAGTTAATTTCCTTCCATCTTATTGTTCTGTCTTTCTGTCTTTGTAATTTAATTCTGGATGTACCGTAATCATGAATGATGTCAACTCAAAGGGTGAAACTCCTACCACAGAGCCACCAGACCAATCCCACATAAAAACTCCCCGTGTGATTCACCCCTAAAATATGTTTTTAGTATCATGAGACGAACTATTAAAAGTTGTACAAGGAAAGTTCGCCTATCGACCTAGAAGACCAAGGTATAGGATAGGAGCTTGAGCTCTAAAATTCGTGTCTCGTGCCTACTTTCCTACAGGTCAAATTATGATCTCTCTGGCAAAATTCATTCTCACATTACTACAAATAAGAGTTTAAGCTGTTTTGAGCAAATTCCTAACGCTATGAAATATTAGTAAAATCAAATATGCAAATCCATACGGCTTAATCCGACTGTTCATTTAGCCTGAAAATGTACATGGACTGGAACATATTACATAGCCGTTTTACGCACGTAGATTTTCCAGAAGAGCCTGGTCTGGCCTGATGCTTTTATATTTTGTTGTTCCTTTTCTCTCAAGAGTATTTGGACTAAAGTCAGGCAGAGTCAGAGTCAGAGCCAACGGCAGCGGATTCCGTCTGCCCTTCCTTGTTACCCGCCTGCCCGAGAATTCGGTTCGGTCGGTTTATTCGTCGCGTCCCCGGGTTGCTCGGCAATTTCTACACATTGTAAGGTTCAAATCCTGGACTGCTTTCTCTGTTGTTCGGGAATGCGAAGTTGGAACTCGAAAGTTCTCTCTCTCAAACTCAAACTCAACTCATTTTCAAGTTTCTCTCACCAAATGAACCTTCTTCTCACAGTTTCGTTCACTCCAGCCCTTGGTGTAGACGTTCGTATTTTTCGGCACATAACCTTAGCAAAAACAACACACACTTACACATTTTGCCACCAGTAGTTCGTATTCGTAATACAAAACATGTAATATTTACTTTAGAGACATTTGTATGTATAAAATAATTATGTAACGTTTAAAACCCAAGAGAATATTAGGAGAGAAGAAACAAAACAACCCGACCATATGCAGATTTTCCGTCTCAATCTTCTCCGAATTTGATTGCCTTAATTAATTAATTAATTGAATCCTTGTACTTTGTGTACACAAAGTACATATAGTACTACGTATTATACTCTCAGGCCTACCTACTCCGAAACAGGCCTACTAATTAAATTTATAATTCTTTACATACATACATACTAATTGAAAACAAAAAAAAAACAACTAATTATATTTTAAGATAATCGAAATACACAAAAATTAATCAAAATAATAATTGTGTCATTCACTATATAAATATAAACTGAAGAGTACCGACTTTACTGAGAATTAGCATCGCGTAACGTCAAGTACAATTCAAAATACCCGTTCCCTACGTAAGAATCAAAACAGTGTAGTGTAGTGGTGTGCATTGCAGTACAGTGAAATTTTGAAACATAAGCCCATATACTAACCGTTTTAAACACTAAAGTGATAATGTGATGGTAAAAAAAAATTAACAGTCACATAATACGTAACGTAACCCAACAATGAGCCAAGGAAGAATACCTTCGTGGAACGGAATAACAACCACATTCATTTTTATTTAACTTTCTCAGCCTAGCTGTTAACGACGTATTCAAGATTTACATTACTCACAGCCCTGCGTTTCCCCACTCATGTACATAGCAAAGCCAGCAAATAAACTTTTTAACAAAGTGATTCAACACCACAAATTATACGACATGCATAATTAGCACGCAAATCAATGTAATGTTAAATGAAACAACTCAAGTCAATTAAACTCAGAGAGTCTGTCAAACCCATGTCGGGCCTAACTTGTGTTATGTACATAAAGTTTCTATCCACAGAATTGTCTTTTTGTCACCTCTAACGAATACGAGATATAAACTCCGGATTTTCGTCAGCTTTGTGGCCTTTTTGGTTTTCCTCCCGTGAAACACACTTGGATTTGAGTACACTTTTTCGTCCTCTCATTCCCATTAATTATTTACAATGACAGTGGAAGTGGTGTCTGATTTTAAGAGTTGTTTTCGGTGTCAAGTTGAATGACAAGAGAAAACTACAGTTTCCGTCAGTCAGAAAAGATGTCCATCGTTATTTGCTAGAAAGAAAAAAACCCGCAGTGCAGACGTAATTCCTGGACTACATTTGCATACTGATTACTTACTGACTGACTGAGTGAATATCATAATATTTTATTAAAAACAATTCTCCAGCTACTACTTTGGAACTACAGCAATTCCAACCCATCACTGCTCACGTTTCGCTAAATTGCAAAATTGTGTACAGCTTGCCGAAGGCAAAGAATTAAATATCTGGAATAAAAACGAGGGACGAGGTCGAAGATATTATTAAAATTGGCACATATACAATACCACATTGTCTGAAGATTATTCCCGGACATTTATCCGAAGAAAGGGCTGGAGACATGATTACACAATTAAATTTGCATTTATATTTGCATTAAGCTAAAACCTTGCTTAAGCTCCATCACATGACAATAATCCACGTTATATGTTCAACATTCCCTTGTACATACCCATTACCCATTCATATATACTATTGAAAGGTTGCGTAACGCTTTAATATTATTCCCAACAAAAATTAAGCCCTGAAGATCCCAGACCAGGCTTAAGAAAAGAAGATTCTTCTTCACAAGTCTTTCTTCGTCTTTGTGAGTGACGACTGACTGGTTGGTCAAGTTTTTTTCTTCGAGGCTGCTGCTGTATCCCTGTATCGTATGTCACATTATTGCAATTGCAAACAAAAACTCAGTGGGAAGCAAAAGTAAAACGAAGAGCACAAAGTTCCAAGATTTCTGAGAAGAAGACAAAAAATCCACACATCCACAACCACATACATCAAGCATCATTCCCTTACATATTCGCACTCGCACATTGTAATATTGAGCAAAAATTAATATCCGCCCGCCCAACAACAGCCCTGTGTATGCCCGGCAGCAGAAAAGCAAATGCAAAAAAGCAACAGAAAAGGAGATCAAAGTGACTTTTGCACTACATTACATTATAGGTAAACTACATTGGCTAAGTACGGAACGTATTAATATTCCTTCAAAAAATTTAGCAGTTCAACGACAGAACAGAAGATTCATAAAGATCGTCTCTCTCTAACGACAAATTTTATTGACTACATATATAAAAATAGAAAACAAACAAACAATTTTTGCTGATAAGCACTGCTGCTATTGCACGGGATTTGTGATTCACTCGAGTTTCACTCGCTTATATATGACTTTGAAAAACACTACAAGGGAATATAAGGGAAAACCTTTGGTTCGCGGTGAGATTTGAGTTTGATTTACGTTTCACTCAAAGATAATAAAATAAAACTCAACTTATTTCTATTTGGAATAATTAGACTAATTAGTTCTAATTAGGAAGTGTCCTCGTCTGTTAATTATTTCGTATGCGTACAAGACGCAATTGAAATTGGAAAGTAAGTTGAGTCCGTGCCCGTGATGAGCGTGGGCGACGATTCTGTTCAGGAGTGAAAGAAATCGCGACACGTTTCTGTGAAGGAAAAGAAAGTTTTATAATTTGACCTGGAACCTGGATTTTGGAGAAAAAAATCTTGACTTTGAGAAGAAAACGAATAGAATGGCTGAAATGTTGAGTGAAAAGACGAGTATGATGGGATTGTTAGACAAACCGCCGACGACGGAGACGAGTGCGGCGGGTGTGAATAATACGAATAATAGTGTGTCTTTGTCACATCGAAGTAAGGAGACGAGCGGAAATGTGACGACGAAAACAACGACGGTCACGATGACTTCCTCAGGAGACACTCCTGGGGACCCTCTCGTCACTGCCAAGCTCATCACAATTCTTCCTCCAGTCGCTCAATGCAGTCATACTCCTTTTTACTGGTAAGAAAAACTAAAAAATAATTAGTCACAGTTTCCATTTCTAGGCCAATCTGTCAATGAAGACATAAGTCGTAGTCGTATGAATATGTCCATTCAAATCTTGCTAATATCGCCAGAAAAATTTAAATTATTTGATGAACAGTTAAAATGATTTCTAGGATTGCAATTTCAAGAAAGTCAGTTTTACTAAAGTTGATACAGTCTAGAGTTTACACAAATTGTACATTATGATTTATGAACAGATAACCCATACCTTAGATATTGAAAAGAGGTCGAACCATTTGGCAAAATATGTGTAATCATTGCTTTCTTCTCTACTTGCTTTCATCTACTGCCAGGTGCTAAGGGACCTTCCCTAGGTCTAGTGGGAAGGGAAGCCAATTCATTATTCGCAAAAAATAACCGAATTCCCGTGTGAGTGTCTCCCGTTACCGATGAATACAAGTTAGAAATTACTACAAGGTTATTTCAATACCGTATTTCAATGTTGACCGTAAAAAGGTGTCGTTGCAATGCTTCCAATGTCCGAATACTTCTCGATCGATCATCACTGGAATTCAATAATATTGTACTGAACTGAGTGTGTTATGCATCAGTTTTACTTGAATATAATCCAACAATTAATTTTTGACGATAGTCTTTAGCTGGTAAGAGAGAAAGTCGTATTCGGGACTATCAGGACACTTGAATTGTACGTCAGAATACAATATATCAACACTATTTCTTCAAAAGATATATGGAAAATCAGCTGCGTTTTTAGGAGTTCTGAAGTGCATTGAGATTCTGAACCTTTTTTTTTTGTGCATATTATCTTCTGCTCGCTTTCTCACTCTAATATTTAGATTAAATGGCATTAGCAATATTTTTTAACATATTTACAAGGAGAAGTTGTTCTTTGATTTAGCACAAATTCCTTGAAGCTCATGAAAACGATTAGTGAAAATGTAAGCGCATTAATTAGGTTGATTAGTTTAGGTTCACGCTCAGTCATTTTAGTTTAGATGTTTAAATCGTCATGCTGTATGAAAATTGATTACAGGCTGGTTTCAAAAAATTAACCCGTTGCTTCCGTGGTTGATCAATTATTCGTAATTAGGCGTTTCAGTAGAGGTTAAGTTTTTAATTTAAGTATGCAGGAAATCGTTAATTATCCCCGTGTGAAAATGGTCACATCATCTGACACGTGCAGAAAATGTTCGAATTT
This sequence comes from Protaphorura tricampata, assembly GCA_034698835.1. Lineage (NCBI taxonomy): Eukaryota > Metazoa > Arthropoda > Collembola > Poduromorpha > Onychiuridae > Protaphorura > Protaphorura tricampata. Next base: position 14,740 of record JAQGCB010000582.1, read on the forward strand.
CCTGCATGACTTATTCACAATTAAGTTAACAAGCTACTTTTAGTTATGTATTTTTCCTACTCATACAATATGCGCCTTTTATATTCGTGGAAATTATTCTAATAATGCTTTTATTGCTTACTACGTCCCAGTTAGTTTGTCTGACTCACACGGTTGAGTTTTAATTGCTCATAAATATAAATGCCTAACAAACAAACTCTTTAACAAATTGAGTTTGTGTTAACTCAAAAGGAATGCATCTAAGGTACCTTTGTGAACATATCGAAATATACATGAATTCAATAGCACCTAATAAGTGTGCATTCAGTATCGAATTCAATATTGGAACAGTGTGAATTAGAATGTGTATTATGAGTCTTCCTCCGGGGCATTTCTCTACGATAAGACAAAAGTCAACCTCATTGTGCATCACATGTTGTAAAACTAGAGTTCATACATTCGTCGAGACCAGAAGGTAGCGAATGGTTAATTTATTGCTAATCACGACTTGACGATGCTTCAGATTCCTGGTCAATAATTCGTAAAGAGATCAAACCAACTGTATATTATTAGGGTCAGGAGCACAGTCGGTTTTCAATAATAATGATCCAGACAAAAAGCAGTTCATAATCGTTAAGTATTATAAAACAATATATCTAAAAGTAGATTGTCTTGGATTTTTGTCATGAGATACAAACAGATGTTTTAATAGAAAATATTTCTACCAATTTTACCACGGGACGACTACGAATTACGGGTTGTCGCGGCGAGAACTTTCACCATTATTTCTGAATGTCAATGAGATGATTTTTAGTTTAACATTTTGACCTTTAGTAAATCGAGAGTTTCTCTTACTACATTTGATAATATTTTGGTTGATGTTATGTTATACTTGAAAAGTCTAGAAACACTAATCATCATTTTTTAGATTCGACATTAAACAGACACATGAAGCTACGAACGATTCGAAACTCAAAGAGTGTATTCTAATTTCTGAACACCTCCTATTGGGTTTCGCATGATTAAAGTCAAGAGAAGAAAGGTCACTTCGTATCTACATAAAGTTGAAGTATCATTTTAAACACAATGTCCGGTCTTGCGGAAAAGGACTTTTTTGAAATTTTTAGTTTTAACCCCACCTTTTCCACTTTTTTAAATATTTTTTACTTTGAGGGTATCATAGGTATGAATGGTTATTATTTTTCATTCAGGGAGCATCGGTAACCCCAATTGGCCGTAATTTTCTCTTTTCATCATTATCTAGGAGAATCTGTAACATAAGTAACGAATTTCTCACGGGGTACAGGGCCATTGCCCGGGATCAAGTCAATCTATTCGTATCATTGTTCTATTCAACAGGTTGTAGTAGCACAAAACCTCAGCACAAGTCTTTACCGGTCTGTTCTATTTCATTTTGAGTGCTCATACTGTCAGACTACGATAAACTAAAAAATATTCGACGCATTTATCAGGCTTTGACGAATTAACAAAAAACATCGTATGAAAGTATCTAGTATTCATGTATATTATTTGACTAAAAGAACTAATACTTTGTGTAGGCGTTGCAATGATGTAGGATGTTTGAGACACTTATCAAGTCTAACTTGAAAAGTATCTCAAATGCTTTATATTATTCTTTTTATACCAGTTTATTTTAATTAACATCAATATTTTGTATCATTTTGGTTTTACTGAACCGAAGTTACTGAAGCATTCCTCATTTCTTGTTTTTACTAACTCATTCACATTTACAAGTGTTTGAATCGAATTCGTTCCATTTGTTTAATTAATGAGTTTTGGTGACACTTGAGAGTTGCATCATGAGGTCTCGGTATAACTTGATAATCTCTTTCGTCAGGAATTAGTACCGTTGCGGTACGCGGTTGTTATGAGTTTTACTTGAGAACTGTTGGATCCTTTCATTTCGTCAAAACTGAAACTCATCCATTCCACCAAAATTATATTTGACAGAGTTCCCCTAGGGAGCATCAATTGGATCAAATGGGTGTGGTGTTTGCCTTTCACCAGGTGAAAGGTGTTTTATTTACAGTCCACGTATCCCACATCGTTGATCATTCACGAATGAATCCAGTCCATAATTCTAATTAGATTTACTCGCACATGTAATGTTATACGTTGTATTGTCAAATCTACTATGCGTCACAGTTTTGAATGCCTTACTTTATGTAACCCAATTTAATACCAACACAATGGAAAAGTAGTTGGCACTTTTAATTCCTAATAATTGGTAAACCCGTCCTGTCCTTAATACCACTTAACCAACGCGACCACTCAAATGTGTCGATCGGTTCTTCTTTGAATCTTCAGAAAACAAAAAAAAATCCTAATTAAGTCGTGACCTCTTGAACTGTACGACCACGTTTTTGCCACTCGGACATGTTTCACCCTTTAATTAATTAAGTGTTCACTGTTCTAAATATTCATATCATTGGTCATGGGAAATATTCAGCAATAGCAATTCGATGTCCGCAACATGTACAACCGTGATCCGTAGGGTAGTTGTGATAGTTCGTATTTATTCAGGCAGAATAATATGTACTACTTGTACTACTAGTGGACTAACCAACGCTACCTCAAATAGGAACAAATAGTAATCGAGAAAAGTTTATTTTCTGATGCTGACTAAAGTTTGTTTGTGTGATATAGACAGGAAGTGCACTCAGTCGGACAGACAGATTGCATTTCCTGATTGACACTCGACGGGTGTTAGATTAATCGTACCGTTTCATCAAAATATCACCCATATACTAAATTGGAACTTTGAACTTCGAGTAACACATGTAATTTTCAATAAAACCAGTCTGCTTTTTCCATAATGGAGATGTAGAAAGTAAACAAAGAATAGACTAGTCGAATCCAAGTTCTCTCAAATATTCATTTCTAGGAATATCAGTAGGAAGTTTGTATACATATCTAACTATTTCAATTCAAAATTGATTGATTTACTATCAAATAATCGTACGGGAACTGCTTTGACATCTCCTTAAAATTAATTGAATACAATCGGGAAGATTTTATTACTAAGTAATCCCTATTCCAGTTTAGTTACTTCTAACATTTTCACAGTTAGGGTAAACCTGCAATCATCTCTGTGGCATAAAATACCGCAAGAATGCATATGATATTCGAGGAAATCGCTACATTTAATGTAGGTTTATCTATGAAAAAAAGTAGGAAAAGGCTAGTCATGTCGTCTGTGTGGTAAAGTTCAGTTCTGCCAGTAATATCACGGTAACGAAATGAATATGTCATCCGTAAATGAAATTTTGACCCAGGATTCAATGGAGTACGTATGAGGTAGTACGACGTGGAATCTAATTAGAATTCCGGTGTGCTGGATTCGTGAATGATCAATGATGTGCGAGATGTGGAGTGTAAATAAAACACTAGATGAAAGACCAGCGCGAAACCACTTTAATCCAGTTGACGGTTCCTTTGGGAACTCTGTCCAGTATAATTTAGTCGAAAAGGACGAACTCGGATGCCGGTGGACGTCAAGCCGTGCAGGTTTCGAATCCCAAGTAGAACTCATCACAAACCAACAACCGCGCACAACGGCACATTTATTTTATCTCAAGTGTAAGGTAGTAGCACTAAAATATTATTAGCGTGGGTGGATTTAACTCCAATATTTCTAGTTCTATCGGCACTTTGAATGGATGAAAGGGACTGGAGACAAACTGTTAATTCTAAATCATTAAAAATTAATATATATTTTATAAAATATATTTAGAATAAATTCTCCCTTATCTGCCTGCGAAATTTCTCGAATTGAATGACAATCTTGTATCATTTTATTGATTATCAGTTCTTGACATTCAATGAAGGATGTGATTTGTCAGGACACGTGGAGAACACACGAATCAAATGAATCCATGACAAATAGAGAAAATGGATTCAAAGAATACAAAATGGAAAACAATATAGTTTATTAGATAATCTAGAGATTTCCTAGAATAACGCAAGTACATACATTCTGTACTTTACTCACGGTACAATAAATCAGAAACTATGATCCGGAATCCATCAAATTGGACCATGTAATTTAATGGAAAAATGAGTGAGTTTGAGTTGAAAGGTTTAGAGAGTGAATTAATGGTCAGCAGCGTATAGGGGTCGTGCAGCGTCCGTACACTTCTGATCTACGCTATTCTTTTTATGGAACTCATGGAGGCGAACAGGAAGTTAGGATGAACATCCATCTAATGTATTTATCATGTAATGTGTTTTTCTTCCTTTTTTTCTTCTCTTTTTTGATATAGTGAAGAGAATATTTGGAAGCTGTGTGATAGAATTCAACAAGATCACTCCAGTGAACTGGACCACTGTCACGTTGCTTTCATTTCAAACCCAAAACGAATGGTTCCACTCTGGAGACAAAAGTCGGGGAAGACTGAGGAAAAATTAGCTCTTTGGGTATGGAAATTGTGTTACTCTGTGTAAAAAAAATCTTTAAAAAACATTCCCTGAAGCTCCTTCCGCGTTTCTTTCCACTTGGCTTACATTTCTGTTGAATGTTTATATCTTGGGCTTGATGTATTTTCTACTTAACTTTCTTTCGTTAGTCGGTTCATGAAAGTGAACATGAGACATGGATGTATAAGTCATGTAATGAATGCGTTGTTGCACAGATTTCATTTCGGATACGTACATACACAAAATTCCAATCTTAGTTGGCTTAATTTTACGACTTCTCAAGAGATTTGGATTTCAGATTGAGACTAAACATCTGGTCTTCCAGTTTCTGTTCAAACGATTTAGTGTACACTTTCAGGGGGTCTCGGAGGGGTTAAATTTGTGTTAATTACATTAACATTTTCTGAAAATCCATGATTTATAATTTTGAATGTGTTAGTCTGAAATCAGCACTGAAATCTCAGGGAATTTATTCTGAATTTGATCATTAACTATCATAATTAATATTTCAAGCCTTCCCAGTAATACAGCCCCGGTAATTCGTAATGTTGTCGTATGTTACGCAGCTATTTGTACAAGACGGAAGTTTTCATCACACATTTCTGACTTGATTTATTGAATGCACTGCATGTCTTAAATTCAAGAGTGTTGAAACAACCGGAGCACTAAACAAAACCTTCCTTTCAGTACTCTTTAAAAGTAGTTCGTCTTTTTTACTTTACTTTTGGATCTAGGATGATCCGAATGAGAACGAAAAGCTTGTTGCTATTATAAAAGTTTTTAAAAGGTTCTATCCTTTTCCCTTCATGTCCCTCGGGATGTTTTCATTCTTTTGAAACGACTCCTTTCCCTGCTCACTCTGGTTTTCTTCTCTCTTTTTTTCTATAAAGTATATATTTGCCTTCCAGTCACAAGCAATTTTCTTTTCCCTGAATAGAAGGAATCGAGACTGATTAACTTATAGTTGGCCTGGTCGCGGCATTTTACGTCCATCCCCTTCTCTTCCGGTTGTACGTACTTCTTTTGATTGCTCCTCCAAAAGTTTTGCAATTCTTCCAGTTAAAACTTGTTTGGCTTTTCTGCTTCAAAAATTATTTTGAGCTCTAATACATAGTACAGTGTATGGATGAAGGCGAGAGCCGACATGTGACAATAATAATAAAATAGTTGAAACTAAAAGAAAGTCGTGCATATTTTCCTTTGAATAGATAAAGATTATCGATTGATCAATCTTGGGCTGGATGTCATTCGAAGATTTGAAAGCATTCGTATCC
>JAQGCB010000583.1:0-20422 GCA_034698835.1 Protaphorura tricampata
TTCCACTTTCTGTATATTAAACTTTCTCTTTAGTGGACACATTTTGGTGCATTTTTCGAGTTCGGTATATAGAGAGTTCACTGTAGGTATCTGACCCGAAAAGTTTCCAACCCATGGCTTATGGAGAAATCAATACGTATAGGGGAAGTTGGCTTCTCAGAGGACGCGTCGGTTTTCCCTTCCCCGCTTTCTCTCCAATACCAAACACCAAATAAAAGTGAAAGATTTTCATATCATTAGAAAAAATTAGGAAAAATGAATTTCGTATTAAATGCAATAATCCGGAAATGAAATTATTGCGCGATGACACTGTAACATGGTACAACCGTACAAGTACAACAAGTAAAAAATGCTAGAAATTACTGACAGACGAAACTCCTCAGACTTGAAATTAGACTTAAATTCTTCTGAAATTACGGGGAAGGTCTTCTTAGCAGTTCCAAGAAGATTCAAGTCCTTTTAGAATCACGAGAAATAAGGACTTTAAAATTGGACGTATAGGAGTAATAGGACTTAAGTCCTTTTGGAATTACGCGAAAGGTCTTGGAGTTCGACTTATGTCAATTTCATATTATGTCAGTAATAACTTTATAATTAATTAACGTTTAATTTATTCCAGCCCGAAGTCTTGGAAGAATTATTTGACTACTTGACCTACACGGAAAAACTAATTTCTCGTGTAGTTTGTCAGAACTGGAACACTCAGATCTCTTCTACTCTCCTCAAAACATCATATTATTCTCTGGCATCAAAAGAAAGTCTTCAAGTTCTTCTTGACTCACGTGACTCTGGAATGGATTGGAAGAACCTTAGAATTTCAAACCTTTCAGACGCTGGTTTCATTCTCCCTACAAAATTCAAGAATTCAATTACAGCCCTGGACGTACACTTCCCAAACTTCGGATCCAAAATATGTGACTACATCAGATTTTTGACCGGATTCCCAAATCTAACAACTTTGAAAGTGAGGATTGATGGAGGGCCTATGGACTGTGGTGCTCATACGGATCCACAATTGAAAGAAAATACAATGGGAATTTATGAAAAATTAAAAAATTTATCCATCACATTTCAATTCAACAACTACACTGTTTTGTGTAAATTCTTATCCGGTATGAATACCTGCCAGTCCCTAAGCTTGGATGCCCTGAGCATTGTAGAGGAATGGCCAACCGATGCTGAACGACTTGAAGACAAATTTGACCGCGATCGTTCATTCGTTTGTCTTCCCGTATTTAACACTATTCGTAAAACTGCGAAAACCCTGAGGTCGTTGACCCTTGACTTTTCCTCCAAGACAATTGAACGACTACTGCCTAACAAGGTTCTTCCATGGCTTTCCGGAAAGGACATTTTGAAACTTGAAGATGTACTCATTCGTCGTGGGCCAATCCGAAAAAGTATTACTAATTACTTCGTTGCCCTGCAAAAATGTTTAAAGACACAAGCTGGGAAGGGAAAATTGAAGAAAGTTATTTTGCCATGGTGTCCCAGCACTGATCGATGTGAAGAATTTTTAAAATTTCTTCCAAAAGATATTGAGTTCGTGGGAAATGTCCGGGATGAACATCTCACCCCAGAATTTCCTACACAATTCAAAAATCTGAAATCTCTGTGCATTGAGTCAGATTTGACTAAAGATATCTTCAATGACGTCCAAGACAATGTTCGGCAACTTAAATTTGATCTAAGAAATTCCAGAACATTCTATTGGAAATCACCCTATAAAAATATGTCGGACTACTTGCACAATCTCACAGAACTTCAAGTCATTGGGAATAATGTTTTGTTGTTTGATTCGGATCTCGTCCGCATCATTGTTACATTGAAGGATCGTCTTCGAGTTCTTCAACTCGAGTCTTGGAAAATTACAGACTACGGTGTATTGGGGGTAGAAGAGCTGGACAAGGACCTTCGAGAATTAATCCAAACAAAAACAATATATTTTCCACAATCACCCGATGACAACTTACTTCCTAAAATGATGAATTCTTTAAGTTCTATGACGAAGTTGGAAAAACTGGTTTTGGTTGGAACAAGCATTACTGATGCTGGAATTATTTTGGGATTCAAGTTTGGAAATCGCTTGAAGGAATTGACGCTTGGCTCAGATTCTGGAGAGGTGGGTTTTATAATAATTAACATTACACTCAACAATTCCTGAATAATTGATTTGATTGAACATTCATTCATTAAATATATTAACTAGACACCACACAACCTAAACGTCGGCTTAGAATTACTTAATTTAATTTCATTATTTTCCACAGATTACGAACTTTGGACTCTATTCTCTTGGATCAAATAATCCGGGTTTGGAAGCTTTTCAAGGTTCATTCCAGAGTAAAAAAATTTCCACAGTTGGAATAGAGAAGTTGAAGACACAACTCTTATTGACAGAAACGACACGGAAATTCAAGGTCGTAAATGAGAAACCTTAAGATTGGAGGCATTTTGAGAGGTTGTAGCCTTTAGCATCCTGAACAGCTGTTGTGGAGGTACCAACTCCGAAATCCAAACCGTTTTCGACGTGTTAGTACAATGGGCTCGGCTAAGTACCCCTAGGAACCTTTTTTCAACATTTGGCACTTCAATTTTTTAGTCAAACTTCCTGCATCGATGCAAAACCTACTCATCCGGTTATAGCTTAGCGTACAAGATTTTCAAATTAGTACGTAGTTCTGAAAATGATAAATTTTTGTCAATTCTTGGCCATGTCAGATATTCTTTACCAGATATTTTTGCTCGTAAATTCTTGAGAGATTTTTCCTGACCCAATTCAGAAGATGGGTTTTATGACAGGGGCAAATACGTTTTCCGGCTTCCCCTGAACTATTGTTTATAATTTTCTGAAATTCAAGATATCTCAATATAGTCTAGAGATATAGTCTATTAAGTGTCTGTGAAGAATGCGCGTGAATTTTACGTCACTGTAAAAATAGTAATATGTGTGTAGGAAGAGGATCAATTTTGTATCTTTCCTTAGAATGCTCGATTTTATATTAGAAGCACAGTAAGGAATCATAAAATATTAAAAAAATAAAATAAAAAAAAATTATTTGGAATGTAAAACTTCCTTTTTCAGAAATCTGACAGACAATTTCTCAATTAAGTACACGTATTCATAGTTAAATTAAACTTTCGCCTAACATTATTAACTCTATTCGAATATAACTATATTGGAGTTAATCGAAATATGGATTTAGATTTTTTTTTGTATTTCCAATAAATATATAATATAATAAAATACAATAAATATAATGTTTCTTTTGTAGTTGCTTGATTGGTTTTGATTAATTTATTCAGTCATATCTCATTACTCATTCATTCATTGTTAGTCCAAGGATTCCGTTCCTTGCCTTTCTCTAATGAAAAGGTTTTTAGTCCTTATGTCGGACGAGCTACAACTACAAGGTGGCTCAAAAGTAACCGATTTCTTTTACGTACTGTATAATGTAGCATACAAAAAACGTGGGTACTTTTAGGGCACCCTGTAGATAGTGGTTTGGTTGATGGGCTTCCTATTTCGGTATGTTGCTCTAGGAAAATTGTTGCTCTTCTGTACTAAATGGAATCAGATACAGTATTGAGGAGCAAATAATAAATACAACTACTGCTACCAAAATAATTTCTAACTCTGACAATTCATGGAACTCCACTCCAATTACTGCACCTCTGATTGTGACTGGGTAAATATTTTGGGAAACCGTGCGACATTGCACACTTGTAAAAATGTAATCAAAAAATCTGAAGGAGCACAAAACACAACAAAACGTCCAATAATTCGTGAAATTTTCAACTGTACGGGTATACATGTACAGGCTCTCATCAATTGTCAACTTCGCTTTGCTTATTTGACGTAAATTGTATACCAACAAAAATATGTTTCTGAATCCGTTCTTCAAAACTATTCATGAATTATGTATAAAGAAAATTAAAATGTCAAACCAAATTCGACTCTAATGATATGCAATCAAAATCACTAAGAAAGTATAAAGTATTTAAGAGTGAGTGGTATACAGTTAGTTGACACAGGGAGGTTTATAAATAATGCAGAGAATTGTTTGTATCCTAAAAAATAGGAGATTCACATCTTGCCCTACTGCATACTGCAGTCCCGCGCGTATTTATCCTGCCAGCATTTTAATGTTGGTTTTGCCTGAGCCATATCGCCATATCGAATTGTTAATTGACTTTAAACAAATATTTATCCATATGAAAGATCCAGTTTCTGAGAGCGGTTTGGACAATCTTTGCTGATTTCACAAAAAAAAGTAGAATTGTCGAATAAATATAGGCTCTTCCCTACTTTCGTACTATGTCTGAAAAGTTATTTTCTTCGTGTGTCGATCTTAATCGTTCATGAAGCACCCTGTACAGTTTAATTGACTATAAAGTCAGAAAATTCGAACGTGAAGAACATGCAGTACATTTTCAGACCTCTCTGGTTGAGAATTACTTTTTGTGCTAGCGATTAATTTTTTTTAATTGCAAGTTAATGCAAAATGTTAATCCATCCACAAATTACGACAACGAAAAACATACATTTCTGTCTGATTGTGATCACATTTAATTTGCAGTTAGTGCATGCAATAATTCCAACTAAAAACAATAACAACAGTCTAGTCTTCCCAGAATTCCCAACGGATTGTACAATTCAACTCTTACTCGATACTAGAAAAATCTCTGTCGAAATGGAAAACTCTTTGATTCATTTGAGTGCAGCCAATGAAAATCCGCTTCTGATAATGAATTCAACAGATTTGGTATTTCGAAGTATAAGCTATCGTTCAAATCCATGCCTCAACTTGATTTACAATTATTCAGAAAACTTGAATTTGAGTGAAATTGTGCTAAATTCTAAAGGAGGACCAAATGACATAACGTTCTACTTTCTTGTCCCGTCTACAATATTCCCAATATTTTGGACACAATGGACGTCTTCTGATTTCACTTCTTTCATTTACAAAGTGATCATTATCCAGTACTCTGATGTGGCTTCGTCTTGGACTCTTTTCTGTTACTTGTGCATTGACCCTCCAATCTTCACTCCTGGCTATGGTCCTTCAAAACCGGATGAATTGATTTCAATGTATAAAAGTTCGAACTCCCAAAATTATGGCAAATCACTTTACCATTACAATGAAAGTACACCAAATCACAACACAGAATATTACAGGTAAGCTCTAAGGTGGTCATGTTCTCAAAACAAAATAGGGAAAGGAATCATTGAGACAATGACTTTTGAAATGTCATTAAGTAATTACAAATTAGACGTAAATTTTTGATAGTAATGAATTGAATTACAATCACAATTACTTTTTGAATGTAATCAATTACAAATTACAAATCAGACAAACATATTTGAGAGTAACTATATATAGTATAACAACAGCGCAATTCTAATTTTGTAATCTGTGATTTCTATGACTAAAATTACATATATGTGTCAAAAGTTTAATTAATTACGATTTCTCAATGACAGTTTCTTTTTCCCAAGTAGCTAGTTAACAATTATGATTACATAACTGAAATTGTAATTGAATTACCCGATTACACTCATAAAGTAATGACCTATTTCTAGTCAACCATCATAAAGTGAAAGCGTATTTCTTGATTATCGAATATCGTAGTTGGCACTAAATACAATATCTTTAAATATAGAAGCTTGGAGCTTTGTGCGTGGACAAAGGAACCGGGTGCTTGGAAGAAGGCACAAACAATCCTAACAATGTATGGAATTTTATCATCAAAAATGAATTTTACTTTTGATGATTGGCAAGAACGCCGAGGATCACGACTGCGGACTTGTATGCAATGTGTATCCCCAAATCCAGCTCTGATTCCAGTACCAGTGAGCGTCATTTTATTCTTCGTGAACGATGACAGTTGGATGTACTGTCGAAACAGTGCTGCCCTCTTGGAGCCCAATATGATATTCTTATTGAGCTATTTCGATATTTACATTTGGCTTTGTTTGACCATCGCCACAGTCATCCTTGTCCTTTTTAATTATAAACAAAATCCATGGTTAGGTTTTGGACTAATCTGGGCATTTTTGTCTCAACCCCTCGGCCCTAATCCAGGAAAGATCATTTTACCCATGTGTTTATCAATTTTAGTCCTTCAGCAATATTATTTGTCTTACATCATGGGTGACATGTTAGTTCCACTCCCAACGGCACAAATTGACACAAATAAGCAATTGTTAGGCTCTGGGCTATTTGCCATAAATCATGACGACTCAAAAGAAACTTTTAGTACAATGATGAGCCGTGAATTTGATTATGAAGTACCGAAATTTAAATTAAATGTGAATGAACTTCGTACTAAGAATTGTGAGATCCCAGTCCATGAGACTTCAGTGAGACGCTGTGAAATACGAGAGTTGGATCATACAGCTAGTTTAGCTTATGTTAAATTTTCAAAATTTAATTTACAATATGTACACTCCAGACTCCCGACTCTAAATTGTAATATGGTGAGAGAAATATGGAGAACGAAATTGGTGTACATGTATTTTAAAGATCATTTGGCAGAAGTGGCAAGAATTATGGTGAGTAAGCTTCAAGCATTTGGGATCAATGAATTTTGGGAAAATAATTTCATAGACGGATTGAAAAGGGAGAGTGGGAAGGCGAGTAGTGCGTTAGTGGCAGGTTTGAGTCCCGAAGTCCCATTGTCAATGGACTCACCATTAAGGTCATTATTTAGACTATTTGGTGTTTTGATTTTAGTGAGTATTTCAGTGTTTATCGCGGAGGTAATTATTGGTAGTTCCATAGTTAGGGGTAAACATACAACAAAAGTTATAACAATTAAAAAATAATGAATCATGGCTTTGATTTTAGTAAAGGTGCATTATGTACATGCAACTTAGTGTATTACAGTATGAAATCCCCGATCCCGATTCAATTCCTGGACCATGTTCTCTAATTACATTTTATGTTTCTTTGAATAAAATTCGACACGTTCAAATTCTTCGCTTTACTGGTGGAAATTATAATTTTACGAGTAAATTTTGCAGTTATTCTTAGCATCTAAATTATAATACACTGTTATAACTTATGATGTTATATTAACAGTGGTAAATTGAATACACCCTTGACAAATTCTATTTCTGACCGGTTGACACATTACAATCTGCTTATCCACTCTGAAATCGTTACCCATTAGTCTAAGGTGTATCTGTATTAGTTTGAAATTGAAAAAGCATTCAATCAAAGATAACAAGTATTTACGGGGTGGGGCAAAAGTAACTGTCCGTCTGCCTTTTAGCAGCGCAGTGTGTCAAATTGTTTGCCTTACAGCTATATAATTATACAGTAGTATAATATTATATTCTGATTGTGTAATCGCGCACGCGACACATCATAACTGCCTACACTCGTTTATTTACTCAGGAATTCGGTTGCTAGCCATGAATTTATATATGTTATCTACACTTGAACACAAAAGGTCTACCGAATTCCAAAGCACATCAACTGAACATGTATGCTTTTATCAAAAAACAAACAAGTTTTCAGCAATGGGATCAATGACAATATTGAATTTCTAATGTTAAATATTAACCTTCAATGTGGATAAACAACTCACATATAATGAGTACAATGGACAAATGTTCTTGATTCTTCAAAAATATAACAATTAAATCCTTGCCTGTCAAGATATGCTGTTAATTTTTGATTGAAATTAAAATTCCATAAGCCGGTTATCACTTTCAAGTATTCCCAGCGGAAATTACCGCTTTACTTATAGTTTTGTACTGTACTCACACATGCATCAACTTCACAAGCATAATTGACAAAACAAATAGAATAATTATGTCCAGTTCGAGTTAATCAAATTGTTAAAAATAAAATTAATTAAGAACAAAGAGACAATTTTCTTAATTTGCTGCCGAGAAAATGTCTGATAAATCTGACATGGACTCAAGCGAAGATGATTCGCGAAAATATCCTGCACCTCCTCCAGAAGAAGAGTAATTTAATTTCTAATTTGATCTTTCATAATTTTTTTTAACTTTCATAATTAATAATTTTGAATTAATTAATTAATTAAGACTGGAAGATGTAAAAGGATGGGATTTATTCGAAGTGAGTGAACCAGATGAAAATCCTGATGGTTTTGTGGATGGAACTTGCTATCAAGTTATTCTCCAGACAGTGAAGGTTAGAAATTATTTATTGGTGATAGAAATTTTAAAGTGCCAATTTTTTTTTCACAGTCTTTCTAATATTATAAATATTGTTTTATAATAGATTTTAATTTATTTGCTCACATTTGTCATTGTCCTTGGAGGAGCCGTTGCAGCCAAAACTAGTTTACTCCTTATGACCTCACAACTCCAACCTGAGAAAACGATACGTTTTTGTAATGAAACATTCAACAACCCTATTGGTAAGTTTTTGAAAAATAGTCAATAGAATACTCAACGTTACATACTGAATTGACATTTTGTATACATTCAATTCAAGATGGTAACTCAACCGAGGTCAATCCGATACCCTACCAACTTACAGTCCCTCTAGCGGAAGAAGAAAGAGTGTACTGGACTTGGTGTATTTTATTTGGGTTCTGGACGCCTGAAATTCTGACATTTCTCAGATCCTTACGTATTTGTCTATTCAAAGGACAAAGGAGACCGACGATTGTTCAATTCTTGGTTCTGTTTGTAATTGAGGTAAACGATCGAGTACAAAATACCGTTAATTACCATTCTGGGCTCAATTTATATACCAATTCGATTTTCCAGACGCTGCATACTATTGGTGTTGGACTTTTTGTGTTCATCGTCCTGCCATCTGTGGACGTCGTGAAAGGGGCCGTTCTTATGAGCACTGTGTGCATCGTCCCGTCTATTTTGGGTAGAACCTGAACTAAAACTACAAAATCTTCAAAAAATTTAAAATCGTACGCTTTACTAAAAATAATTCTTAAAATTTCAGGATTTTTAAGTCGGAAAGAAAGTAGATTTTTAAATGTGTTCCGCGTCATCGACATTGTTGCTTTCATCTTTCAATTTTCGGCTTTGTTTTTATGGATCCTTTTTCCGGAACAAGATTTGGCGTCTGTAGAAAATCTCTGGATTCTGCCGATTTCAATCTTTCTCATTTCATTTGGGTGGTGGGACAATTACATTGATGCTTTGGCAGCGCTCAGTAATTCTCCCTATAAAATTTATTACATTCAATGCAGTGATTAAATTTTCGTTTGACCTTTAGGTTTCATGGAAAAATTATCGGATTTGAAACAAAATATGTTGAAGACTGGATATTTTTCATACCTATTCATCTCAGCTTGGAAAATCGTTCTGTTCTTTAGTGTTATGATCGGCTGTTATGAAATATCTTGGGGAAGAGCAGAGAATCTTTTCGATAAACTTTGGGGTGCTTTCAGATTTTCCACTCAGGATTACAATATTTTATTGAATTCTACAACTGCTGGTGAGGATTACTCTTTTCTGAGAGCAACAAATGGGTTGGATATCTTTCAGGTATGTTTAAATACACCAGTATCCACAATATATTTTTGTGCTAAAATTAATTTTAAAAATATCGTAAATTTTCAGCATCCACTATTCTACCAAGTTTTGAGTGCTTACTTGTGTTACATTTTTGGTGAGTAAAATTGAATTCTATTTTTCTGGCATTTTGAAATTAGGTAATCAAATAATTATTCAAATATTTTCAGGAAAATACGCTTGTAAAATTTGCATCCAACAGTTCAGTTTTGCTTTGCCGTTGACATTGGCTCTACCGGGCACTATTACAGCCTTGATTCTTCTTTGTGACAAGGACGCTTGTTTCCTCAAGAGTCCATTTTTTGGAGATTTGCGATGGACATGTCCTACAGGGGATTACTTTACGGATAACGTATGACCAATTTCTGATTTTTTGCTTCTAAAAATTAAAAATTGTTTAAAAAAAATTAAATGTTTTTTGACAGCATGCCTGGGCCTGGATTCTTTGGTTCGTCTCACAAACTTGGATTACATTCCACATTTGGTTCCCACCGTATGGAGAACGTTTGGCAAAATCTGAGATTTTATTCACATCCCCACTCTACAATGGACTCTTCGTCGACCAATCTCTAGCTTTGAATCGACGGCGTGATAACGAAGACAAAAAAATGGCGAGAGCTTTGAACATAAAGAAAGCAATGAGCACGAGTCTCGAGAGAGAGGAAACTCCACACAAAAATAATAATGTGAACAATGATGGTTTGTATTCTGATGAGAGAATGGACCGTGTGCCTAGAATTTTAGCTTGTGCGACGATGTGGCATGAGAATAAGGTACGAAACAAAAAAAGTGCATTAATTCTGACCAAAAAATTTTCATCATTTAAATTTTTATTCAGGAGGAAATGATAGAAATTTTGAAGAGTATTTTCCGAATGGATGAGGATCAATGTTCCAGGCGCATTGCTTTAGATTTTGTCGATACAATGGACTTGGATGAAATCGGATACTATGAATATGAGAGTAAATTACTAAATTACAAAATCCTCAAAATCTTAAGAAATCACAACACAATTTAAAAAATAATAATTATGGTACTGTTTTTTCAGCCCATATTTTCTTTGACGACGCTTTCCGCTTGAGTGACCACAATGACTATAACTCACCCATGGTTTTGAATGACTACGTAAAATTGTACATAGAGTGCGTGGACGAGGCTGCAATTCGGATTCACAAGGGATCCATTCATCTCCGCCCACCCAGGAAATACCCGACACCTTACGGTGGACGTTTAGAATGGACACTTCCTGGAAAAACAAAAATGATTGCTCATTTGAAAGACAAAAGTAAAATTCGTCATAGGAAA
Source organism: Protaphorura tricampata (assembly GCA_034698835.1). Lineage (NCBI taxonomy): Eukaryota > Metazoa > Arthropoda > Collembola > Poduromorpha > Onychiuridae > Protaphorura > Protaphorura tricampata. Next base: position 10,829 of record JAQGCB010000583.1, read on the forward strand.
CGTTGGAGTCAAGTCATGTACATGTACTACTTCCTTGGAAATCGTTTAATGGATCAAAATCTTAGTGTAGCTCGGAAGGTATGTTATTTAGTAATTTCGGTTGATGTCCCGGGTTCAATACCTACCGCGTGGAAACTTTCACAAAAATTAATATCTGCATTTATTTTAGGATGTCATTGCTGAAAACACATTCCTTTTGGCTCTGGACGGAGACGTAGATTTTAAACCCAAAGCAGTTGAACTCCTAGTTGACCTTATGAAGAAAAATCCAAAGCTTGGAGCTGCATGTGGCCGAATTCACCCAACAGGTGGAGGCCCTATGGTTTGGTACCAAAAATTTGAGTATGCGACTGGTCATTGGTTCCAAAAAGCGACGGAACACATGTTGGGCTGTGTTTTATGTTCACCTGGTTGTTTTTCATTGTTTCGTGGGAAGGCACTTATGAGTGAGAATGTGATGGCGAAATACACAACGAATTCTGATGAGCCTTTGCATTATGTTCAATATGATCAAGGAGAGGATCGATGGTTGTGTACATTATTACTTCAACAAGGTTATCGTGTGGACTATTCTGCGGCTTCAGATGCTTATACTCATGCACCAGAAGATTTTAATGAATTTTATAATCAACGGAGGAGATGGGTTCCGTCCACAACGGCTAATATTTTGGATTTACTCATGGACTCCAAAAGGACAATCAAAAATAATCCAGATATTTCAATATTTTACATTATTTATCAGGTATTGACACAAAATAGTCCGTAGTCAAAAGTTTGCCAAAAAATTGTCACAATTTTTTAATTTTTGTGCCGAATAGTTCATGCTCATGTTTGGAGCCATTATGGGCCCTGGAACTATTTTTCTGATGCTGGTTGGTGCGTTCACAGCTGTTTTTAACCTCAGCAGTTGGCTCAGTTTTGGACTCAACATTGTCCCGATCTTACTTTTTTCTTTCGTGTGTTATTTTGCAAAGTCGGATGTTCAGGTGAGCATTTGTTTCAGCAATTTGAATTTTTCATTATTAAAAAAATCTTATTTTCTGAAATTTTATAGCTCAAATTTGCTCAAATCTTGTCGGTCATTTATGCCCTTGTCATGGTGGGTGTAATCGTTGGCATAGCTGTGAATGCGACGCAAGAAGGGATTTTGGCGCCATCTTCGATTTTCCTCATTGCAGTCGCATCCAGTTTTATCATCACAGCTCTGCTTCATCCATTAGAATTGGATTGTCTATTCCATGGACTTCTGTACTTCATCACGATTCCATCTATGTACCTCCTTCTCATCATTTTCTCTATTTTCAATTTGAACAATGTATCTTGGGGGACAAGGGAGGGTCCTAAATTAAAATCGAAACAGGTAACGCCTCGACTATACCGCAGTTACGAAATCTAGTGTATTATTTTCAATATGCATGTATTTTTTTGTATCAATATTCAGGAACTACAAGCAGAAGAGAAGGCACAACAAGACTTGAAGAAAAAACAACAAAAATCCGGATTCTTCGCCGCATTCTTGTCTGAAGGGAAGGATGACACGGAGGGATCCTTCGAATTTTCATTCGCCGGACTTTTCAAAATGATGTGTTGTACTCACAAAAAAGAAGACAAAGAAGTCAAATTGGCCGCTTCTTTGGAGGTCTTGTCCGGAAAATTGGATACTTTGGAAAGGTAAAGTCCAATTCATTGACATTCGAAGTCAATTGCGAACCAAATGCCAATTTTGCGAATAAAAATTTCAGAAAACTTGATAACATTACCGGTGAGACACGTCCATCTTCAAGTTCTTCTTTACGGCGAACTCAGTACATTGGTGCAGGGGTTCGGGGTCAAACTGACTTAGGAACTTTAGCCGAGGGTGCTGGCGTTGAAGAATCCGAAGATTCTGAACCGGAAGTTCGAAGGCCACCTGAGGGTAAATTTATTTCTGTATTATTATTGATCTAATTTTGTAATAAAATTTCCTAATTGATTTGATTTGATACGCAGACCCAAAAAATCCAACGTGGATCAAAGACAAGATGCTAGTCCGCCGAACCGTGGACTACTTGGATGAGAATGAAACAATATTTTGGAAAGAACTCATTGCCAAATATTTGTATCCAATTGATGCAAATCCTGAGAAAGAAAAGAAACTAGCCAATGAATTGATGGAACTCAGGAACAAATGCGTGTTTTATTTTTTCTTGATGAACTCCATTTTTGTCCTGTTGATTTTCCTCCTTGAACTTGAAAAGGACACAATCAACATTGATTGGCCATTTGGTGAAAAAGATTTAAAACTTGAACCCATCGCAACAGTCTTCCTTGTTTTCTTTGCCATCATTCTTTTGATTCAATTCGTGGCAATGTTGTTTCATCGTTTTGGAACGCTTTCACACATTTTAGCGTCTTTGGATTTATTCTTCATGAAATTGTGTGCGAAGAGGACGAAGGCTGGGGCAAAGATTGGGACGAAGAATGATGTCAAGGTCATCAAACAAATCCAGAAGATTCAAGTGACTCCAACAGGTACGTATTGTAATTTAAGAAATTGTAGGTCAATCGAGGGTCGATTATTTTTTGTTAAATTATTGTTTTTTGAATTTAATTTTAAAAAGGGAGAGCCACAGTGTATAAAAATGGAAGGAAGGACAGTGAGGAGAGGGACAACGTTGTCAAAAATTTACATCGGAAGACAATCGAACCGAAATTATTTGAAAATCTGGACGATAGATTCGTTAAAAATATGGGAGCCTACGCTGGTCTTGGTAATTAACTAGTAGTATAGGAAATTTATCTTGCTTTGGTTAACTCTCTACTTTTTTCTATTCCTACACACAGATCAGTCAAGAAAATCCCGTATGGTTGCCCAAGTGTCACCACAAGATCAAGAGAAAACAATGAAAGCCTTGAATCGACTCACAGTCAACATGAATCGTCATCCATCATTTGCAACTGGTGGTGGCGGTGGGAATCGTTTGTCAGAGAATCCGCTCAGAAACAGATTTCAAGTACATTCTGGTCTATCCGACTCAAATGTTTAATTCTTAATCATATTTTCTGTAACCATATACAAAAAGTATTTAATTTAATTGTAAAAATCCTAGCATTCATATTTTACTGATTTGAATTATGTATTACAGATATTATTGAATAAAATATGTGTAGATCAAATAAGAGTTTCAATCAATTAATGCATGTATACCTTAGACACTGCGCGGCACGTTCAAGAGAATTTTATCTCAAGTTCGTCGGAATTATTGACCACAACAATGTAATTTGAGAAGGTGAAGGTTTACATAGTATCCAGAGTCCAAAATTAATGTATAATTACTGGGTGGGTTATAGTTCTGCATGTCAACTGGTTAAATTTTAGTATTATTAATGACATATGACCGGAAGTTTCGGTGAATGGTTTGAATTGTGATTAGAGCAAATTAATTGAGTATTAATTAGTTGCATAAAATTTTTCGAATTTATCTTGTGTAGGTAATGTACATTCGTCGTCGTATAGAAATATCGCTACCCGAAATAAAAAAATACCACACGAGTGTGGGTGATTAACTTCTATTATACCGTACCGCCTGACCACATTTGCATGGCCAAGGTCCCTTTCAAACAAACAACCTGCCAATTTTCTAACAATTGCAGAATGCAATAATGTTTGGTACAAAATTGGGACCCTGTATATTTAATCAGTTAAGATGGGGTATGAATTTAGCATTTAAAAGGTTGGAGAAATTTGCATACGGCCTCTTCGTTTTCAGTATTCAATCTAACCAGAAGTAGTTTCTTCTATTTTTCTTGTCGACAAATCAACATGCCGTACAAAGTTGGACAACGAGACGTCTACTATGTAAAAATAAATCAAAATATTATTTTTTTTAAAAATTGTTTGGAAAAATTGCTCAAAATTATGAAATTGTTTCAGGTGGGTGAGAAAAGAGAGTTATTTCCAGTGCGAACTCTCCGTGAAGGTCACGTTCAAGACTATGCTACACTCAAGGCTGATTTGAAGGCGTCTGGTAAACATTTTCATGATGCGGAATTCGATTGTGACAATGACGATCTCATTGGCATAAACGATCAAGGGAAATCTCCTTTTGACGGTGAAGTTGTTTGGGAGAGACCAAGGGTAAGCCAATTCAAATAAACTGCAAGCAGGTAAAATGTGAATGACCGAAATGTGTGAGAATTAATTTGTGTGAAATAAATTCAATGGTATTAATTATTGAATTTTAAAATATACAATTTTTTAGAAAATTAACAAAGGTGCAGTGTTTAGCGTGCCGGACAAGTCTGGCCGTCGGTACACACGAGGTGATATCGTTCAAGGGGGACTCGGTAAGAATATTCGTTATCGTATTCGTACTTAATTTCCATGTTAAATATGCATCCCCCGTCCTGCACTAGAAATTGGTCACTTTAGAATTTGTCTCTGATAATAGGTGATTGCTACTATTTGGCTGCGGTTGGAATAATAACGACCAATCAAAAATTGGTTCATTTCGTCATTCCTGAAGACAACAATGATGACCAAGATTTGGGGATTTACCACTTCAGGTATGATTTGAAGCCATTTTTCTTTAAAAATCCACTCATTAATTGACATAGCCGAGACTGAATCAAATATATTGTGTATTTCGTGTGTGTGTTTGCGAGTTGCTTCCCATTTGTCTTAGGGATTTACATATTATGTAGTTACCCTAGTAGTAGGAAAAACCAGTGGAGAAAAACCTCTTTTAAGCAACCCGGGGGAGATAAGGTCAGAGGAATTGAACCCCAGCATGAGTCTGACTATCTTTACACCTGTACCACTACGCCATATGATAGACCTATCATTTTTTCTTTAAAAGGAACAAGGTTAGATTTTACTATAGAAAAACCAACTTTTTGATAGGTTTTGGGTGAAAGGATACTTCTTCGACATTGTGATTGACGATCGTCTCCCTTACACGAAAGAGGAAGGTGGTGAAGATGATGGATCTGGGGATGAATCTGAAAACCTTTGCAATGCTGCGTGTCAAGTGACAGGGAATGAACTCTGGCCTGCACTGATTGAAAAGGCTTATGCAAAATTGTATGGAAGTTATGGATTAATTGATGGTGGAGAAGTGAATGGTGCTCTTGAAGATTTCACGGGTGGAATCGTTGAAACAATTGGACTCGATTCTGAGAAAATATCATGGGAAAATATTAATCCAAAGGGTTGTGGAGCTTTCTTCGGTTTGGGAACACCTGGGGTATGTTGTTTATTGATTTTACTTCAAAAGTACTCAACTTTATGAAGAAATAATTTTTCAGGAGACGGACAAAGAGAAAGATCCAGTGACTGGATTGATTTATGACCACGCCTATTCAGTCGTTGATAAAACGGTTTTGACTGACAATTCCGGGAATGAAGTCAAACTTTTAAAATTGAGAAATCCTCATGGTGAAACTGAATGGAAAGGAGCTTGGTCGGATTTGTAAGCATCAATCATGTGTATATTTTGACACCGAAAATATTTATATTTACCACAATTTTCAATTTTTTAATAACGTGAACGATAACCATTTTAGCCCAGAGCCATCTCCAGAATGGGACACTGTATCAGCGGACGATAAAGCTCGACTCCTGGAAAGCAAAAATGATGGGGAATTCTGGATGTCATTCGATGATGTGGCAGCACCTAGTTTTTCTGATGCCAGTATATGCTTTTGGCTTGATAATTTGGACGAATCTGAAACGCATGAGCAAAAATGGAAATTTCATGATTTTGAAGGAAGATGGGAAGGAGACGGTACTGGTCTTGGGGCAGATTGGGGTAAGTGTCCCGCCCGGGGTTCAATTCCTGGTCGACCCAAATTCCTAAGTTAATTTGTGCTAATGTACATCTCATTTTCAGAGGGTACTGCCGGCCGACCACAATATCTGGTTAAAGTTGAACCAAAGGATGGTGGGAAAGGCGTATTGATTGCGGCTCTCATGGACACCGGAGAAAAGGACGTCAAAAATCCACCCCTATTAGCATACGAACTTTATGAAGTGAAGGATGAGAAAATTTTGAGTGGAAAATTTCCATTTGATGCGGATACATTCGGAATTGGAGATTCATTGGCTCAAGTTGAATTCGACGCGGTAAAATCCGCAAGCGATCGGGAGTACTGTAATGGTGCTCGTCTTGAGGGTGGACATTATGTACTCTTACCCATTAGTGAACCTGGCCGAGAAGCAAATTATCTTCTCAGAATCACTGTTGAAGGAGAGGTCGTTAAGGCTCCCTCCAATGAAATCGCGGATGCAATGTCTGAGGCCGCCAATTAACGAAAGAGGGCTTGACAGTCCGCTCACCCTGACGTCTGTTGACGAACACTACTAATATTTCTCAAATTAATTGGAACCGATTTTTCCGTATTTCTTTTCTTCAAAATTTTTGACTAAATATTTATGGACTTTGAAATTAGGTATCCAAATTCTAAACGGAAATGATTAATTTTTGAGTCGATTTTCTTTATAAAAGATTGAAATGGGAAATTAATTAAAATAAAATCTATTCGAGAATCTTGTGCATGGTTTTATTTCTATAGTATACGAAATATGCGCTTGTGATTTTTCGTAAACAATGTATACACTTTCAAATTATTCCATAATAGTATTGCTATTTCAGCTTTAATATTTCATGTGACGATATGTGACCATTTCTTGATTTCTTGTGGGTGTAATCATTGACCACAGCCCACAGCCGAAGGACGATATCCAAAATTCCAAGATAATTTATTAGAATGTGCGAATAATTATTACCCATTTATTTCTAACTACACACTTTGTATTTTCTTAATCATTCCTTTGATGTGTGCGAAAATATCCGATAATCCTCCGACTAGTTGTCACTGTCACCGATTTCAAATCTTCCCAAGCACTTTTTAAAGGCCAGTGATGAGGATGTCATTGAACTTCAACTAAAAAATTGATTGTCTTCGAAGTACTTCGATTCACAAAATTATCGAGTGAAATTAAACTAATGTTGTGTTTACCAAAGATGGCCAGGGATTCGGCAAATTTTCCAAGTAAATTCTCAACTTCGAATGATATCAAAGTGTTGTGGTCATAATACTTTGGTTTTGGATGAATTTCTGTGTAATTTGATTTCAGTACAGTTCGGATTACAAAGAATCTTGTTGTATAATTCTTCTCATCCTGGACATTTGATTTTAAAATTTCGAGTCCATATTTTGTACAGGCTGAAATACTGCTGATAGCAGCTGACTCTGGATCCTCCTTGGACATTTGAGCCGCCATTGCTGTTGAGGCCACTGGAATTTTCTTAGCTTCAAGACAATGTGTTAATAAAAAATTTCGGCATTGGGCTAAGGCTTGGGGATGAGAATAAATTTTTTTAATGGATGACAAGGAAAAAGATTCATTTGTTGAGAGACCTCTTCTGGGTTTCCGGGATAAATTATGAGAAATATTCACATACAATTCCCCCGTTAAAATTATAGCTGGTTCATTCGCCAAATTGGCCAATGTTTGATTCACTATCCCTCCAATTGAGTTTCTAAGTGGAACAATTCCAAAAGTTGTGTCATTATTCAAGACAGATTGAAAAACAGCATTGCTTGTCGGACACGGAATGAATTTGAAAGTGATCGGAAAATATGTTTCAGCAGCTAATTGTGAATATGTTCATTCCGGACCCAAGAATGCAACTGATTTTAGCAGGGTCGTGTTGTGACCAGTACTCCCTGTTGTTGTACTGAAATCTCACAAAAAATCAATGTGTTTCATAATATTAATTGAGCGAGCGAAGTGAAGTGAGCGAAGCGAACGAAGCGTAGCGAAGCTTTTTATGTTCCACTCGACGGCATTTCATTCTGTCCGCGCTGTTCGCACTGTCGTTGCTATAGTCACCCTTAACTTTGACGAATTTGTCAACATGCTCGCTTAGGTTCCACTCGACGGCATTTCATTCTGTCCGCGCTGTTCGCATTGTCCACAGAATGGTATATGATTGTGTTCGCGCCATTTGATCCATAATACACTAATATGGACAAATCGGACGAATTGAGGAGACGGAAAGCTAAAGAGCAAGTAACAGCAAAAAGGAATGAAGAAACCTCAGAGCAAAAGGAGGAACGCTTGAAGAAAGATCGGGAAAGAAGAGCCTTGAAAAAAAAGTAGACATTGCTTGACGGACGGAACAGTGCGACAGAAGAAACGGACGAATTGAGGAGACTAATGGATAAAGAACGACAAAGAGCTAACAGAAATCAAGAAACCGTAGAACAAAAGGAACTACGTATGAAAAGAGATCGCGAAGGAAAATCTTTGAAGAGAATACAGAAGATTACACAAGAACGGAATGATTTAATCAATGTGAATGTGACGTTAGAAACACAATTCGAGGATAAAATGAAATCTCTTGATTTCATTGTATGCACGGTGTGCAAAAAGCTTATCATTTATAAATAATGACAAATGTGCGTCATGTGAACGGAACCCAGAAGCGAATATGTATACGGCTACTAACAATATGGACCCTGGCGCAGTTCCTGAGGAGTTAAAAATTCTCTCAGAGAAATACGATATAGAATTGTTGAACAAGAAGAATAACGAAGAGTTACAATTGGACTTCGAATAGATTGAGTATCAATATTAAAATTTAAATGAAAACGTTCCGGTAATAAATAAAAAGTCATTATTGAAGTTAAACAGGTTGATTAATTTTATTATAGACATCAATGTGCTTTGGGTTTTTTCGGGTGAATATGTTATTAGAATTCGAAGTAATGCAATGTTAATCTTCGCTTCGCTCGCTCTTCTGTGGCGCAACCGTGACGGGACGACATACATCCTAGTTTAAGATGTCGCACTGGATAACAGGAAATTACAAATTTAGCTTACTTACTTTTTGGAGACATGAACCCGGCGTACAAGAGAAAACTATACCAGTGTTGAGAACACCATTTCGGAGTTGATTGAACTAACTCATATTTTGTGATGTATGAGAATTTTACGATAAAGTTTTTTGTTTCTGTGTTTTTGATATAGTAAGGACCCTTGTAGAAACTCAACTAATTGACCCCATTTCCAAAAGCTAATTCTGGATTATATATCACGCTGCTATAAAAGAATAGATTGACATCACGATAAGTCTGTTTTGATTGACAAGTGTTAATTAATGTCAAGTCATATCAGCATTTTGTACTTTTACTACGACAGAGCGTCGACCATCTGGACAAAATCAACAAGTCATTTTAGAATTATAGAATCAAAGAGTCTTTATTAATTACGTCAATCAATAAAAGGATTTTATTTATTTATCGGTTACAAAAGGACTAAATCAAATTGAGAAGTCATATCAAATGCATAAGATGTGCTGGTTATACTACGTACGATCAATAATTTGTTCCGAAGGAATTAAGTGTAATCATTTTTCAATTACAGTGGACTCTCTATACAACGAAGTCGAAAAATGCACCAAAATGTGTTCAATAAAGAGAAAGTTTAATATACAGAAAGTGGAATAACACAGAAGTGTATGGAAAGGGAATTCATCGGGTCCTGGCATTTTGATCGATATATGGAGGTGTCCGATATAGAGAAGGTCGTTATATAGAGAGTCGACT